>CM032391.1:367567-455067 GCA_019049475.1 Eueides isabella | reverse complement strand
ACAGTATGTCTGTAGTTTTACGAACGCCAAGACAATACGTCTGAAGTTCGAAAATAGACGCCAAGGCCTAGGGCCTGAAGTCACAACACTGAACGCCAAGACAGTATGTCTGTAGTTCTACGAACGCCAAGACAATACGTCTGAAGTTCGAAAATAGACGCCAAGGCCTAGAGCCTGAAGTCACAACACTGAACGCCAAGACAGTATGTCTGTAGTTTTACGAACGCCAAGACAATACGTCTGAAGTTCGAAAATAGACGCCAAGGCCTAGAGCCTGAAGTCACAACACTGAACGCCAAGACAGTATGTCTGTAGTTCAACGAACGCCAAGACAATACGTCTGAAGTTCGACGAACGCCAGGGCAAATTGCCCGAAGTTCGACAATAGAACGCCAAGGCCTTACGCCTGAAGTTCGGAAATAGACGCCAAAGCCTTGAGCCTGAAGTCTCATCACTGAACGCCAAGGCCAAGCAGGCCTGTAGTTCTTACATCAAATACTCGTTCATACCCTCAAAGAAGACTGCACATGACTCGGGACATCATTCACCATGCCAAGGCACCATGTATTGTGCCGCTACTTGTGTGGTCTTCCCGTAGCTACCACTGAGTAATTTTAAGTCATAACGTCCGTTCAGTGGAGCTGTCATAACTAGGTAAGGTCTACGTATTCCTGGGTCGCGTTTTTCAGTGGACTGTGAGTACTTAATGTCAAAGAACAGTTCGTCAAGTTCGTACTGGCAAGGCTAGCGTCGCAATCGGTGAATTTACGAGAGCTTGAGAGCGACTTTATGTGGGCTCGGCCGTACCTGACCCTGACTTGCACTTGCCCAAGATATTCAACCTCTATGGTACAAGCACTTACGTACATTTATAGAGAACCCAGCCGTAGTAAGCGTCTGCAGGACGTCTCTTAAAAGGGAACCTTCAAAGACGGTGAAGCTCATGAGGAGCACGTCATCAACGTAAACCAGAACCTGACCTGCTTTTATAAAGCGTTGAAGAGTTTTATTAATGATGCGTTAATATACCATCGGTGAGTTTGTTAGTCCATAAGGCATTTTGACATATTCAAGATGGCCCTCTGGAGTAACGAACCCAGTGAGTGGAATCGATTGTTCATTTATTGGAATCTGATGGAACCCTGCGGCCATATCAAGGCTAGTGAAGTACTTGTAGTTCCCCAGCCAATCGATATGGTCATCGATCAGTGGTAGTGGATATGGATCTTTTACAGTCAATCGATTCATCGCCCTAAAGTCAACGCATAGGCGGTCCAAGCCAACCTTTTTCTTAACGAGTATGACCGGACTCCCGTACTCTGAGTTTGAATCCCTGATAATTTCTGTTTCTAAAAGATCGTCAATAATTTTGCGAACCCGGAACTTTTCATCGTAGGAAAGCTTATAGGGTCGGTAAACCACCGGGGTTGTATCTGATAATTGAATATTCATTTCACCGGTGTTAACAGTGGTAGTAGCTGTACCGGTAATAAAAAACTCAGAGAACTCGTTCATTGTTTTAAGCAACGATTCATAACTATCTCCCTTAAGGGGCGTGTTTACCTCAAGACAGTGCGTCGCGTTAATATGAATCGGGGAATCAGTGGACCTAGTCAAATATTGATTATGCTTAGTGCGAATATACACGATACCGTCGCGATTCAGTATGTCCGTTCCTACAATACTAAACTCGAGTACTCAATACTAACTCGACTCGTGCGTCGTGCATATTCCGCATATGTAACGTACCTATCGGATGTGGTATTCATGGTCAAAAAGTATGTTGGCGTAATCTAACTTGCGTGGACGCAGTGATTTGAATTCGCGTTTGAAATTTGTCCATGTGCGATCTGTCGTAACCCACTCGTTCAGCCAAATTTGTGCGTCACCCTTGAGACACGAACAATACGCGATAAGCACTCAGAATCAGTTCAACCATTAGTCACTTGAGCGCGATCAACCTCTTCGCACCATGAGTCCATATTATGAATAGAAGGATCAAAGTTTGCTACTAAATAATTGTGTGACCTAATTAATTGCAATGATTTAATAACTACCAGGGCCCTAGTTGAGCCCGGCATATATATCTCTAAATAATTTGCTTGTGCTGTAAATGCCTGAGTATTCGATAAATGTTTTGTAGTTCGTGTGTCATGGGTACTCACCCGAGGTTCCGGCGTGCAGCATCTAGACACGTTTGATTGTGATGTGTTCAACTCGCCTTCAGTGGTATTACACGTGGCACTGGGATTACAACGTGCTGTTGTTTTTTCTATCAGTGTTAAACGATTCATTATCGAATTCAGTGTATTCTGAATAGACACATTCGTGGTATTTTGCATACGCGGAGATCGAGACCTATTATGGTGGTAACGATGGCGTACACGATTACGACGCGACGTATTACGAGATCGGGCACGACTTATACTTCGTACTCTGCTACGGGAACGGCGGTTATGGTTGACACATTAGAATGGTTACGCGAGGGATATCGCGATCTACCACTCGTACGACTGCGAGAACGATGTCGAGACCTACGCTCGTTATGGCTAGATCTGCCAGCCAGGTCAAAATAAACACGAAAACTAAAAAAAAAAGTGTGCACGAGACTTTGTTCCTCCTTTTTGTGGGCGAAAAGTAACTTATCCCACTTCTGATGTTAGAAATCAGAAGTAGATGTATTTAAAAACTATTATTTATCTCTTAAAAAGTAATTTTAACAATAAATTAACTAAATAGAAGGAACAAAATCTTAATAATTAAACGACATAACTAAATTACACGACCGGTGTGCACAATACGAACGCTACGAGCTAAGTGGCGTGATGCTTTATAAAGAGAGATGCCTGTTATAATGAGGGTAGTAGCTGATTGCTTAAACAAGTATTAGTGGGGGTAGTAGCTAATTGCTTATAATATATATATATATATATATATATATATATATATATATATATATATATATATATATATATATATATATATATATATATATATATATATATATATATATATATATATATATATATATATATATATATATATATATATATATATATATATATATATATATATATATATATATATATAATATATATATATATATATATATATATATATATATATATATATATATATATATATATATATATATATATATATATATATATATATATATATATATATAAAAAAATATGTCTATGAAATGCATCGGGCTGTCTGTTTAATAAATAAACAGACACTTACTTGGATCTTGGGACGTGGAATTGAAAATATCGATTTTTTCCTTATCGTGGAAACGGGAAATGCTCTTCTATCATCTGTGACTCATGCTAAAATTCAGCATTCTACGCCGCGTTGTTCCGACTTTAGTACGAGTATATGTATCTTGTAGCGGAAAAGACGGATATTTTTACTTGTACGCTGAGTGAATTCACAAGGATAGCTTTATATGTTATTTTTCGACTCAACTGGGGATCGAACCCAGAACCTGTCGGTTACAGTCACACTCTTGTGCCGCTGCGCCACGACAGGCCTTTATATGTTATTTGTTTTGTAAATTAATTTATGTGTGCTTTGCTGTCGAATTGGGTTTCACCTGTAATGATAGTTGTAAGTTATAATTAAATAAAATAAATAAATAAATAATAAATGTATATGAATTACATGATTTTTGTTATCTTACTTTTTCAATTTGACATTTGCCGGTGACTAAAGGCGATTGATTATACTTAAAGCTACAGATGTTATGTGTTTATATCGAAACAAATTTTACTTTGAAACCACCACCATCATGGTGCAGTACTGTAATATCTGATAATAAAACCGATAATTCTGGGTTCGATTCCTGATCAGAGGAACAAATTCATTATCTCGTTCTGGTCACTAGATTTAGTGCGTCGTCGAATTCTGCCACTGCTACCAAAATCCTAGAAGATGATCAGATGCTAATGGTGTTTTCTCTATATTTATATTTTGGCAGTCAGCCATTCCTTCATTATCTGAGACTAAACAGTAGATGTAGTAACGTTAAAATTACAAATTCAAAAAAGAAATCCAAATTTCCCAATATAATTTGAACAAATCGAAACATCACTTGTAGATGAACAAGATATTTTTAAAAATCTTTGAACTAATGGGTAAAAGACTTTAAAAAGACCACCTGTTGGAAAGGAAATACTCAATATTTTCATCATGTGAAATTGTGCAAAGTGCAGCGGTAAGTTCCGCTACGCGACACGCAATACCTCCAGAATTTGGAAAGTGCAGAATGGAAATATCTTAATGAAGACAGAGTATGTGGAAAAAGATACCCAGGTTTCCTCTTTCTGTGCTAGATTCAGAATGAAGAGAATGAGAAAAATATAATAAACACGAAAAAATACATCCGGGTATTAATTCCTTCCGGATATTTAAACAAGACTTGTTCCTGAACGACGAAAATTTTGAAATTCTTTTAGAATAACAAAGGGGTTTAAATAATATATACATTTAAATATTCTGTTAGGTGAAAGATTAGATACAACGAATTAAGACGATCTTCCTTATAGTAATTAATTATTCATATTATGACGAATACCTTTAGGGAATAAAGCAGAGTTTTTTAAGTAACAGGCCTATACTCTTTTCATCAATGAGTCAAAAAATACGTAAAAATATTGTGTATACATGTATAAAGAAGCCAGTCGTGATGAAGTGGCACAAGCGTGGGACTGTAACGGTGACAGGTTGTTGGTTGGAGCCCAGTTGAGGGAAAACTGGCCTCGTGCGGGATACGGTGTAATATAAAAAAAAAATATATGAAAATAATTCTTTTTATCTTTACTTAGACGTTATTGTGACGCTAGGGAAATAGCAGAGTTATTGGTTACACAATGTTATATTATATTAGCTTTACGTTTTTTCTTTCTCATTTCTACCCAATTTTTGACATATTGCGTAGTGATTGCCGGAATTTAACACCGCATTTTGTTTGCGAGCGTGAAGTTTATACTAATTTAAACTTATTTGCATTTCGAGCGAAGATCAAATCTACGACCACAATGTTTACAGTCAGATTCAATTTAAATTGATTCTGTCAAAATATATACTCATAATTCAACCCAATTTCAAGAAATACGAATATAATATAATATATGCAAAAAGTTGAAATACGATGAAATATTTTCATGGATATCACCAATTTGTTTGAAGTGGAACACTTTGGTCTCGGACAACTTTCCGAATCCCATTCCAACTGTCATACGTATAATTATGACAGTATTCGACGTTCAAGAGTGGTTTGGAATACTTTATGTCCAATATCCAATTTATCTTGAACTTTTTAAAAATAGAGAAATGTAATTTATTTATTAAGTTTCGATGAGAACGCATTCGTTCTCATTATTTATGGTTGTTATTGAACTCTAGAATTGTTTTATCATGTACTTTCGATTTTTTAAATATATATAAGTTTTTTATGAAGCAGACCAATCGTTGCCTGTAACTCTACGTTAAGTTATGGTTATAAAAAATAACGAAAAAAATAACTGTCTATACACGCCGCATGTTTTGGGTTTGATCCAAAGGATAATGATGATGACGTGATATGTAATATTTTCAAATTAGATATCTGATGTTTTCATTTCTTCATACTAGTAACAAGGCAAAGCGTGGCGTTGAGTCCCGCCGCTCTACACGCAATGCCTGAATTTCAGAAAAAAATGGGCAACAGAACGCAGTGTCTTAACACTTGATTCCTAAGTTCTCTGCTATATGCGGGATACAGCGTGAAGCTGAAAAAATGTACTATGAAAAAGAAGGAAAAATCAACAATATAACCCAAGTACATTAATAGTAATTTGTCGTTTTCATTTGTAACATCCCTCGTACCTATTCGCCCGAGATAATTGCTGAATAAATAAGTGTCGAATGACTTTTATCGCCTCTCGCAGTAGCGGCTGCTATTGAGAATATCGATAATATATTGAACAAATTACCGCCTTCGTATATAATTAATTTTAATAACTCTTTTCCTCATTCTTTTTATTTATGTGTCTACTGATATTATATGTGTTGGAAATATTTTGGTTGTTTTTCATATTATATTAATATAAAAAATTACGATGTTTAAGTAAGAATTTCATTATTTTTTTTTTCATAATATGGCATATGGCAGGGTAGTCAAAGGGAACTTAGGAACCTAGATAGGACAATCTGTTCCGTTTCCCACTTTTCACTAAATTTGCGGTATTGCGAGCTGAGTGGCGGAACTCAACGCTGCGCTTTGCCTTATCACCATAGCGAAGAAAAAGTAAATATTAAACATTTAACTTTGAAAATATTAAATATTTTATCCTTCTCATATCTGCCTTGAGTTGATGTCGAATCCAAAACCCGTCGCGTTTACACGCTTGTGCCGCTGAGCCACGACCGGTATCGAATCTAACGTTTATTATAAATTACTATTTACTTAGTAGCTTACTTTAAGAATAGCTGGTTACAGAATAAATAAGTATAAATAAGTATAATTAAAAAGACAGTAGATTTCTTACAACCGGTTGGAGACACTGGAGAGAGAGACAAGACATGTTAGACAAAAGATGTTAGACAAAACATTTAAAATTAATCGTTCGTATTTTTATATCCCTGGCCTGTCGTGGCGCAGCGGCACAAACGTTTGACTGTAACCGATAAGCCTGGGTTCGATCCCCAGTCGAGGAAACAAAATATTTAATATATTTAATATTCATTTCTTCGCTCTGGTAATAAGGCAAAGCGCAGCAATGAGATCCGTCACTCAATAGGTTATGCCTCGAATTCGGCGGAAAGTGGGGAACGGAAGTGGAACGGAGTGTCCTAGCACTAGGTTCCCGGGTTACCTCTGCCTACCCTGCCTCGTGCGGGATACAGCGTGAAGCTGAGTGAGAGAGAGAGAGAGTATTTTTGATGTGAAACATCTATTGGCTCACTTGTAAACTGAATTGTTGGCGTGGCGACGCTTGCCATTGCTATCTATACTAATATTATAAAGAGGAAACCTTTGTATTTTTGTATGTTTGTACTGGACCGATTTCAAAATTTCTTTAACGATTACTTAGAGGGACTCTTCCGAATCCGTATAGGCTATATTTTATCCCGGAAAATAGATAGGATTTTTCGTGGTAGTGAAAATTGTGGAGTAAGTCGACGAAAAAACTGCCGTATGTTAGCGATGCTCGCGAACGCTGCCTAAATGGTTAGAGATGTATGGTTGATTTGTATAGAAAATGTGTAGAACTCAATAATGCCTACAAAAAAGTCCGCGATAGTATAAACCAAACATTTATATTTTAGCCATTATAACCAATTTTCCATAGAATAAAAGTAATTAAAATTATTAGCCTAAGTTTATTGATCATATTATCGTCGAATATTAATCCTTATGCAAATAAATTATTTATTGAGCAAGATCGTTTCGATAGCTATAAGTAACTTTTTATTTTATTCTAATCGGACAATCCATTCAAAAGATATTACGAATTTAAAATTGTAATTGGTATTAAAATGAATGATGGCCGCCGGCCGATATATGTCGCACGGCGAAACAGCAAGGGGAGGGTGGTGCACATCTATGAAGCAGGTTGCCTCGTATTTTCTCATTAGGCTATATTTAGTTCCTGTAATAATATTATCTTTTATGCATATTACTTGTACATACACGATGTTTCACATCTGCCAGGCGTCCCATGACGGCTATTTTTTTTTTATATTGTTAAAATAACTATTATATATGCAAGTGATTGTACATAGTAATTTTAAAATCACAGACCGACACTTCTGTTTTATTCATATATGTATATAATACGTACATATATGTAGGTACTAAACCAAGTTTAAGCTTACTGAATTCCACAAATCTGCACGAAGCCACTGGAATCCATTCAATTATAAGTAGGATATGTCTGTACTTATACTCTAGCGTGCATGCTCTCTGAAGTGCAGGTAAAACCCTATTAAATTCGCACAGCAAATTACGAAGCTTGTCTACTGTACTTGTTCGAACTGGTATGAGGATGTGGAAGTGGCTTTAGTTAGTTAAGTTCAGCAGATGGGAACGTGGGAACCTATAGTTAAGGACATTAAATACTTATTATAATACTTCTGTTCCACTTTCCGTCAAATTGTTGAAGCAATCTGTGATGAAGGGCGTAACTTAACGCCGAGCTTTATCTCCTTACTAGACAGAAGTATGGAAATTGAACTTCTGACTCGAAGATTTTAAATTAGATTTTAGACAAGGCGCGGTCCTGTGTTTCACAAAAAACACGCAAATATCTTGAAAGTTTTGACAGCTGAGTAATTATAACAATGATTAACAATGATATTTTGTATCCGCTCTTTGTCTTAACTAGTTCAATTTAGGTATTAGTCCGGTAGGCTCAAGGAACCTAAGGTAAATCAAATGAAGGAAGTGCCTTAATAATAGGTTCCCTCTCTCTACCTTGCCTAATGCAGGATACAACGTGAAGCTAAAAATACAATATTTTATATGACATAATGCCGATACCATTTCCAATAATATATCTTTATCTTTGCAGTCTCTGTTGAGTTTGGTACTCGGTACACGGATATAACGCCGTAGGAATTCATTGTTAGTAAGTTAGGAAATTATATTATAGGTATCGCTTAGTGTCTGTTCATTATTTATTATGATATATCAATATATGAAATAAGAGATCATTATTGAGGCCTGTCGTAGCGCAGTGGCAGAAGGGTGTGACTGTAACCGACAGGTTGTGGGTTCGATCCTCTCCCGAGGAAAAGAAATATTTTCAATTTTCAGTTTAATTATGTAATTTTTCATTTCTTCACTCTGGTACAAGCCAAAAGGCGGCGTTGAGTTCCGCCACTCAACACGCAATGCCTTAAATTCGACGGGAAGTGAGGAATGAATGTTTGTTTTTGACTGTCCTAACTCTAGGTTCCCAAGTTCCCCCTGACATAGCAGGAAAAGCAAAAGGAATAGTATTATCACTCCGTTCCCATTGAGATACCTCCGTTTCCGTTTCGAACGTTAAATTTTCCTCTGATTCTCGAAAATAAAAAAATATTATCATTAGATTGCTTCCGTGTAATGCACAACGCGGGGATAGCAAATGCTTTTTATCATTTATACATATAATTAATATGACTTTAGATATAAAAAATATAATTTTATTAACACAAATTGTAACCTATAGTTAGGATATTAAATACTTATTATAATACTTCTGTTCCACTTTCCGTCAAATTTTACTTTTTTTGAGTACGAATCGAATTTATAAGGCACTCTTAAAGTACGACGGCCTCTTTTTAAATTTCTTATATATTACTTTTTTTGAGTAAGAATCGAATTTATAAGGCACTCTTGAAGTACGACGGTCTCTTTTTCAATTTCTTAAAAACGGCACTTCGGTTTATATTGAGATCGATGAAGCGAATTCAATTTTCACTATAGATCATAATCTAACGAAAATTAGACATTCTTATTTTTAATTTTATAATTTTACGCTCTTTCTAGGCTCTTTTAACGCTGTCGTGGCACAAAGGCACAAGCGTGTACCCACAACCTGTCGGTTACACTAACCGACAGGTTGTGGGTTCGATCCTCACTCGAAGAAATTAACTATTTAATATATTCAATTTAAATATTTAATTTTATCAATTCTTCGCTCTGGTACAAGGCAAAACGTGAGATCCGCCACTCAACACGCAATGCCTCAAATTCGGCGAATGTGGGGAACGGAAATGGAACGGAGTGTATTAACACTAGGTTCCCAAGTTCCCTCTGCCATGCTTCCCTACCCTGCGGGTTATAGCGTGAGGCTAAGTGAGTGAGTAATTTTAATTATCTTATAGAAAATTGAGAAGAAATTGGAGCATGTAGTGTCTAAAAACTGTGTTTCCTCAGCCTACTCTACATAAAAAAATAAGTCCAAACTAAGTAAGTTAATACAAGGTTCCCTCTGGTCACACTGCGATGTGCGGGATACAGCGTGAAGCTAAAAAAAAATATAAGTAACTGTTTCATACAATTTCTTTAGACCACTGGTATTGTATTACCGAGAAAAGTGGGCAGACTTGAAACAAGTGAATGATAATCCAAGCAATCTAACTTTAAGATCCAACTGAGAAACTATTATTCTCTACTAAGTCTACTAAGTATTTAGTAGTGCCTGTGTACTTGGTTTTCGTAAAATAGTAAGCAGATATTTGACAGTGTTAAAATATTTTTAGGACCACCAAATGACTAATGACATAAATCAATACCGCCTTTGATCATTTTACTTTAGTTTGCCGAAATATTCCGCACGCAGCGTGGTACTTAATTTCTCAGGTAGAGGGAATTCTATGTGAAATACTGAACATTTTCATTCATCTCGCTCTGATAACGAACAAAATAAGACGTTGAGTTCCGCCACTCACTCTTCCTCTTAGCGCTGTTGTGGCACAAAGGCACAGAGCATAGAAAGAGCGTAAAATTATAAAATTAAAATTAAGAATGTCTAATTTATATTATTCGTCAGATTATTATATATAGTGAAAATTGAATTCGCTTCATCAATCTCAATATAAACCGAAGTGCCGTTTTTTTTAAGAAATTTAAAAAGAGGCCATCGTACTTTAAGAGTGCCTTATAAATTCGATTCGTACTCAAAAAAAGTAAAATATATATTACAATTTGTGTTAATAAAATTATGTTTTTCATATCTAAAATCATACTAATTATATGTATAAATGATAAAAATCATTTGCATTTGCCCGCGTTGTGCATTACACGGAAGTAATCTATTGGTAACTATTTTTATTTTCTGTTCATTTTTAAAATGAATATAGTTCACTAGTTTTGTTTAGTGATATTGTGACGATATAGTATTAAATCTATACTTTTCATCCAAAATTATTGATACTTGATATCTAAAAGATCAAAAAAATAATTATGTGAATGTGTCCATAATTATGTGTGCGGTAAAGAAAGAAACGCCGCCATTTTAAAAAAATATTTTCTTATATATATTTCTAATTTCAGTGTACCTTGGATAGGCTGTATCCGAGCTTCGAAGGAGTTGCAATTCTTTTTACAACCGAAACTGATCTAGGTAAGTGAACTTTTTTAAAATTTTATAAATAAAAACTTCACGCTGTAGTACAGAAGATACAGAAGATACACTACAGAAGATAGCTTTCTTTAATCTAAAGCAAACAACTCCAGTGTCACCTGCTAGTATGCAAATATACCTATATGGCACAAAATCTTGAAAAGAAAGATATATTTGATATTGAAGATGATAATGTTTTCGGGATTTTTCGGCTCCACACTCTATCTCGCGTACCGAAGAGAAAGTACAGGAAACGTAGTGTTAAGACACTCCATCTCACATATCTCGCCAAATTTTCGAAACACTGCGAGTTCACTGGCTATACTTAACGCCACAGTATTATTAGCATAAAATAATAAAAAAAGATTACGGCAAGACACTTGTCAACTGACAGACGAATGCCACTTCACACTCGTGACCACAGATTACTGCAAATTCTTGGAAACGTTGGATTTTCAAAAAATATATAGAAAATCAATGTACACGGTTAATTCAGTTAAATTTGTTTTATTTATAATGTATAGTAATCATGATAGTCAAAGATTTTAATATATTATCTTTAAAAATAGACGAAAATACATTTTATACATTAATTCATTTTGTTTGGCAAGCACTGAATGTTAGCAAAATGCTAGATTGTCTATGGCCTTCCCCATAAATATAACTATGATATAAAATCATATTTTACCAATGCCGATTGGTAGTTTTAGATAAAATCCTGTTCAAACAAACGAATTTCTCTCTCTGGTTTAATTTTTATTTTTAAGATATTTAACGAAAATATTTTATAATCTATGCTTGTTTTAATTTATATTGTGTGCGCTGTTCCGGTTGTTTAAACATTTGCATGCGTAAAAATATATATTATTTGTATTCTATAATAGATAGAGGACTATATTTTTTTAGCTGTTATGTGTGACATAAGAATGTGGAATTAAAAAATTGAAACAAATACAGTACAGCCGATTTATTGATATTTAAGAGGCGAGAGCTCCAGTTTCGATACGTTAAAATTGTAATCAGATTTTAAATATTAATGTATAAAATATGTCGTGGCGCAGGGACACAGCGTGTGACTGTGGATGCGACAAAATGTGGGTTCGATCCCAACTCAAGGAAATGAAATATTTTCAATTTAAATATTTTATATTTTAAAGTAGGGAAAAAGTGTCTTAACACTCTTTTTCCCTTCTTTAGTTCCTTCAGCCTACCCTGCCACCGTGAAACGAAGACAGAAATATGAATCTAATTATTAAATTCATATCAAGATTAATACTTACTAAATAATCTCCTGAAGAATAATATCGAATAATATTTATTTTCTCAATTTTAATAATATCAGTGACAAGGAAGTCCATTCCAGTTATAACATAATATGGGGTCAGTAGGAACCAATTATACTGAGCGAGAACACGAGTCGATGAGTGTGAATGGTCACGTGGCCTGACACCACTGACAGGTGTCGCGACGCTGAGATCAAAATATGATATCAAATTTCTATAGAAATATGTTATTAAAGCCTGAACTGCACTGGACTCTAATGGAGACAGACCTTACTCGTACATGGATTATTGTAATTATATTACACATTATCAACATTTAATTCCATACAAAATAATATATTTTGTTTAAATCCTGACTATATATCAATGATATTACAACAATAATATGAATTTATCGGGAATTAAGGAATTATTGCAATAATCAGGTTATATAAATAAGGCCACCGAGGCACAACACGAGCTACTACAAATGCAATGGGTTGTGGGTTCGGTTCCCACTTAAAGAATGAAATATTTATTATCTTAATTTCCCTTCTGGTAATGAGGTAAGGCATGACATTTAATGCACATTGCATCAGTTATGGCCTGTCGTGGCGCAGCGGCACAAGCGTGTGACTCTAACCGACAGGTTATAGGTTCGATTTCCACTCGAGGAAATGAAATATTTAATATTTCAATTTAAATATTCTATGTTTTCATTTCTTCGCTCTGGTACAAGGCAATACGCGGCGTTGATTTCTGCCACTCAACACGCAATGACTTAAATTCTGCGGAAAGTGGGAAGTGGAACGGAGTGTCTTAACACTAGGTAGGTTCCCAAGTTCCCTTTGCCTACACTGCTATGTGCGGGATACAGCATTTCTTTTTTTTTTAACGGAGAAGACACGGCAAACGAGCGTACAGGTCACCTGATGGTAAGTGATCACCTCCGCCCACGGCCCCGTGTAGCACCAGAGAAGCTACAGAAGCGTTGCCGGTCCTTAAGATGGATGGGCACCGGGACCCGGCACTACCCAATGCGAAACGTAGTGGCCGAAGCCACTACTTAGCGCCGGTTTTAAATGCCGGGGGTGGTAACAATCCGGTCCCAGGTTCATTCTGCATAACTTGCTATGTATGGGATACGATATAAAGCTTAAAACAATACAAATTTTAAAAACGTGCCATTTTCCAATCGCCGAACGCAATTTTCTGAATACGATTCATTATACTACAGTTAATGAGGGCTTTGTTTTGTGATCGTTTAATCTTTATATATGAAATGAATTTTATATTTTAAACATTGTATTTATTGTATTTAATAGCATAGTGGTGTAATCAGTATTTTAATTAAAGGTGATGGACGTGGGTTTGATGATCACTTTTTTCTATAGGAGGCAGAAGGCAGAGGGAACCCGGGAACCTAGTGTTAAGACACTACGTTCTACTTCTGTTCCCCACTTTCCGCCGAATTTGAGGCATTGCCTGTTGAGTGGCGGAACTCAACGCCGCGCTTTGCCTTATTACCAGAACCACTTATTACAACTTATTGCAAAGAAATGGAACATTAAATATTTAAATTTAAAATATGAAATATTTCATTTCCTCGACTCGGGATCGAACCCAGAACCTGTCGGTTAGTTACACGCTTGCGCCGCTGCGCCACGACAGGCCTCGTTATGATGAATATATATTTTTTAATTTATTATTTCCTTAAGCTTTTCACGCATAGCAATATTTATACTATGCAAAGAAAACGAAAACTCATGTAACTATGTTCTCATTTCGACACTTCTCCAATTCTCCAATTCTCCAATTTCTACCGAATTCCTGGCATTGCGTGCTGAGTGGCGGAGCTTAACCCTACAATATATGCGTATAACGGTGGCTGGGTGCTTATTAATTCTTAAAACTATTTTTAAATATTTTTATATATTCGGAACGGTGGTTCTAAAAATGTTGATTATTTTTTAATTATATAATTTAATGATAATGTTGCCTCCTCTAGATACTGATATGTTAACATTATCATAATGAGGATTATTATTTTTAGAGAAATATTACCCAACAATATTAAAAAAAATATGAATATCTAACGCATTTCTCTTCTACTACATATATGCATATTGAAATAAGCATTGCAACTTCTACGTAATATTGATTTTCTATATGCATTAGAATTTCATAGAACTAGAACAATAGCACGAAGTTTATCTCCGACAAACTCGAGTTCTACAAGATGGTAATAATCGGAAATGTTATTTATTTCTTCGCTTCAGGAGGTTAGAAAAGACCCGAATAACTAAAATCTTTTGAAAATACTTTTTTATCATCACGCTGTAATCTGTATATGGGAGCGACGTTGAGGAATCCTGGTGTTAAGATACTTCATTATTATCCTTACACATAATTTTTAAGCTATTGCGTGTTGAAATGCTAAACTTTATACAGGGCAATAATCTTGTTAATAGAGAGTGGAAATGAAAATAGTGTCTTTGCTCGAGTGAAATCGAACGAGTCACTTACAAAAACATCCCAAGATGCTACGCTGCTATGTTACCGTGATCTCATGCAACGGAATTAAAAATCCAAATGAAAAATCAGACTTTTTTGTTATAGAGATATAGAGAGATATAGAGATTCTTCAGAAGTTATAGAAAATTTTATTTTTTAGAAAACGTATACAAATATGAATGTAGCGAGATTTAAACGCGCATCTTAAAATCCTTCCTAGCACTCTGACAATTAAGATATACGGTTTCGTCAAACTACGTCGAAATTTTTATACGCTTTTTACAACGTTATTTATGTTTATCACAAAATTGTGCTGCACAAAGATAATTGCTTAGATTTATCGTTGGGCGAAAGAGGATGTTACTTTGCTTATATTTAAAGTATTTTTATATCCATAAGAGTTTTTTTTTAGCTTCACGCTGTATCCCGCACAAGGCAGAGTTAGGCAGAGGGAACGAGGAAATCTAGTGTTAAGACACTCTGTTCCACTTCCGTTCCCTACTTTCCGCCGAATTTGCGCCATTTCGTATTGAGTGGCAGCATTCAACGCCGCGCTTTGCTCTATTAGCTAGGAAGTAAAAATATATACTCAAAAAACGTATAAATATTTGAATATAAACAAGTTGTAATTAATCTGTTAGCTCCATTTACTATCAAAAATAACATATTTCTATTGACTCTGTGAACATTAATCAACTCTATGTTGACTTTTATTTAATTTATCAAGTAAATAGCTAATATTTATCTTTATTTATAATATGTATTTCTCATTTCCTTGAAGAAGAGTATTATAATTTATTTACTTACCAAATTATATAATTGGCCTGAAGTCGTGCAGGGGCACTGCAAACGGGATCGGTCGTGGGTTCGATACTGATTTGAGGAAGGTTGTACGATTTTCCCATTCATTTTTGAGTCATTGCACTTTGAATGGTGGTAATTAAAGCCAAATGTTGAAATTGAACTAAAAAATATACTCTATATAAATATATAGCGGTATTCCACATACAGTAAATAAAGTAGATAAAGGGAACTGGAAATCTGGCGTTAAGACACTCCGTTCCCCACTTTCCGGTAAATTTTACAGGCATAGTTGTGAATTCCATCGCCACCCTAAGAAATATTTTGTATTTTGTATTTACAAGGCAAAGCGCCTCGTTGAGTTTCGCAACTCTACAAAAATGCCTCAAATTCAAAGGAAAGTGGAGAACGGAATGGAGTATCTTAAACCAAAGTTCCCAGGTTGCCTCAGCTCTTCCTTCCATGTGCAGGGTACAGAGTTAAACGAGTTGAGAGGTTAAACGCCGCAGTTAACTCCGATATCAGAGCATGTAAATAATCATATTAAATATTTTATTCCCCCAAGTGGGAATAAAACCCAAAACCGTTGTATTTACAGCCACTGCCTTGTACTATTTGGCAACAACGACCTGCATAAAGAGATTTTATACGAAAATCGAAATTACAACAACTGTCTCAGCAAATAGGATATTCAAATAAACTAATCAACAATGTAAATTTACTTTGCTATTCAGATATGAAGTGGAAGCGCGTTATGTTTGATCATAAATATTAAATGAGCCTTTACGATTTTAACGATGTTTTGATCATTACTCAGTAGGTTATTTATTTTTTAGCTTCACGCTGTATTCCTTATCTAGTCCTTTACAGAAGGCAAGGAAGAAGCAATAATAATACCGATCTGTTCATTGCTTTTCAATCCAAATTTGGACTCGCTGTGTATTCAATGGCGGAAATTACTTTTCAATTTATTAATGCAGAGAAACAAAAATAGTGTCTCTTCACTATTTTTATTAAGCCTAATGTTATAATAGGTATCTCTTCTCTAATTATTTTTATCTTTTTATATTCACAAGAGGTTTTAGCTAAATGTTATTTAGTGTTACAATGCGAAATGTCTGTTTATTTATATAGATAAAAAATAGAGAAGTAAGCACTTGAGTAATGTAGGTTAGGCAGATGGGTCTCGGAAATATAGTGTTAAGACACTCAGTTCCCAATAAGACAATTCAGTTTTCCATTTCCCGTTAAATTTTGAAAGCATTAACTATTAGTTGTAGTAAGTCAACGCCACTTTGTCTAATCACCAGTGAGAAGAAATGAAAATATAGAAACATGGATATCACCCGTACGCTCATTTGCCTTGTTATTACCATAAAAAAGCAATTGTTTCATTTTTACTATTTTTAAAGTGTTATATCACGTTTAGGAAAGAAAAATATTTAATTTAAAAATGTATACAAAATTCAAACGTAGCGGGATTTGAAGGCGCGCTTCAATTTTAATATTTTTAAAGTTCTTGAATTTTTTAATCGTCACAAGTTAATGTGCCATCTACATTATCTGGACACGTGGCACTCGACTACAGCGCGAATACGTATACGTAGGAATTGTCTTCCACGCGCCACACATCTGTGGAACGGCCTACCCGCGTTAGTATTTCCAGGTCAATACGACATGGGTACTTTCATAAAGCGCCTTCAAAAACTTTAAAGGCCGGCAATGCACCTGCAGCTCCCCTGCTGTTACACGGGGCCGTAGGCGACATTGATTACTCACCATCAGGTGACCCGTACGCTAGTTTGCCTTGTCTTTTTCATAAAAAAAAATCTAAAATCTCCCTACAGAGATGCTAAAAGCATAAATAAGTTGTAAGAAGTGAACAAGAATTCCGACGTAGCTTGATGAGAACGTATGACTCAATTGGTCAGAGCGCTTGGATGGTTTCCAAGAGGCACGGGTTCAAATCCTGCTACGTAAATATTTTTTTATACTTTTTAAAATTTTATTATTTTATTACCTAGAGTGGGAACAGAGCCTACAACCTGTCGCACTTACAGTCGAACACTTATGCTCTGCGTCACGGTTGGCCTCAAATTACAATTATTTCTTTCATTAAATCAACAAAATAAATAACATTTGGTTCACAGTGCGTGCCAGTTTAATCACTTAAAACAATTAAAGAGAAAATATTATTATTATTTACAATTTTCGTAGAAAATGTGTAATATATTTTATTATTAACTAATTCTGCGAAATGCTAATTGTTGTTTTTCACGCTAGAGCTTATTCGAAAATGAAATAAAATTGAGACACAAAAATTTAAATGAGATTGACGCCTAAGGCGCGGTAGTGCACTTGGTTAGTGTAGAGTATAAAAGTGATGATATTGGGTTTGATTCTTATGAGTAGAATGAATTATTTCATTTTATTGCTCTGACAACAAAACAAAGTGCGTTGTTGATTTCCGCCAGTCGGTATGCAGTGTATGCAAAATTGAACGGCAAGGGAGGGAAAAAAATGTTTTAACACTAGTTACCTCTTACGGAAAAGAGGGTGAAGCATATCATATCTTGCATATAGCAGGGTACGCAGAGGGAACCTGTGAACCTAGTGATAAGACAATCAGTTTCTCATTAAAATACTTTGTTTTTTAATCTCCACCGAATTCTTGAGACATAGAGTATTGAGTGGCGGAACTCAACGCCGATTTGTCTCGTTAGCAGAGTAAAGTAATGAAAATATTAAATATTTCGCACCCACAACATCAAGCCCATGACTGACATAATAATTCAAAAATTCAAAGATTTTCTTATCATAACACCAAAATTTATTAAACTATTTATATAAAGAGAAAGCCAATATATTAATTCTCAGCTTCCACATTGAACTGTTCCTATCCTATATTTCCAAGCGTGTGTGTATCCGGTTAAGCTGTACACAAAGCGCTTTGTAAGCTCCTACGATCATTAGAGAACTTGAAATGTCACATAAAGTTCTTGAAACGTAGAGCTTTTGTAGCACAAGTATAAAGTTTTAAAAGATATATAAATAACGTGCACAATAGGTGGGTGACATTGCTAAGTATTTTTTTCAGATTTATTCTATTTACCTTCACGTTACATCCTGTACATGGCAGACTTGGGAAACTAGTGTTAAGACACTCCGTCGATATCCGTTTCCCACATTCTGCCGAATTTGAGGCATTGTGAGGTGAGATGCAGAACTTCATGGTGTTTTGCCATTTTACCTGATGGAGGACATCAAAATATCAAATGTTTTTAATTTTTTTTTGTGTTGCACAATCTGTTGCGTTTAGAGTCACACTCCTGTGCCTCTGCGCCACGACAGTGAGACACTATTTATCTTCATTACATAACATATCGAATAACGATATATATATATATATATATATATATATATATATATATATATATATATATATATATATATATATATATATATATATATATATATATATAAATATATACATGAACACGACTTTCGTTTAAAAAAAGATATATATGTTTTTTACAATTACAAAAAAAATGGCCAAATCATCATTATTTCATTGTGAAGTGTGAAACGTGACTGTCTAAGCGTTTTACGATCACTTTTTAATTACAGGCCTAATGTTATTTATGTAAAAATAATAAATATATACAATTTTAATGGTATTAAATTTCATATTTTCATTTTCTCGTTCTAGTAACGAGTAAAGCGCAGCGTTGAGTTCCGCCAACGAATATTCTTTGACAAAATAAGATCTATCTAACTATATAAGAAATCATTAAAAACCTAGAAGATCCATACATTTAAACAGACAAGAGTCCCCACGGTGTAAGTGACCGTAATAAAACTGGGCATACAAATAGTCTGGGATACAAATTCACATTTCCTTAAAGGCAATCGTAGAGAGTACTCCTTAGAGGCTATATTAAATTTTAAAGGAGATTTCGATGCAGCATTGCGGATTTCTTTACTATTCTACCCATTGTTAAAGGTTAAATGTATTGCTTCTTTACAAAAAACTATCGTATCTAAGAAATTGGATGAGCGTGTAAAGTTGTGGACCCCAACGGGAAGTATATGTCAATTTCCCACTTTAGAAGAAAGACAGAGCGCGGCGTTGTGTTCCGCCACTCCCTACCGAAAAAATAACAAGTTGAATATTTTACAGGTAACTCGTATATTTCTATAACAAACAGGTCACTTTATCAGTTTGGTCAAAGATACAATAAGTTTTATCTCAATGGAGCGGTCAATCACCTTTTCTCTAATACATATAGTACGTATAGACTACATATATCATTATTCAATGAAATGAAAACCTTCGTAGCGCATTGGACAAGCATCTGATTGCAAATGTGAATGAATGTTTTAAATTCGATGCTCATTCGTGGGGAACTATTTTAACTACCAAGCTCTGAGGAGGTGGTGGTAGCTTCTCACAAAACATTTTTATGTAATATTTTTTTTTGATAACAGTATACTGCAAATGGTAGGTTAGACAGAGGGAACTTGAGAACATAGTATTTAAACAGTCTGTTTAACACACTTTTAATTTATATAATTTATTGATATAAGTACAACAAGTACTTATAAATCGATAAGTTAATAATGTCTTTGATTTTCACGATTGTTACACATTTTAAATGAAACACTTTTAAAAGGATTAATCGCGTAAACGAAACGTCGGGTTTCCCAAAAATGTTTACCATTCAATATACGCGATGAATCCGTTTAAAAGTGTTTCATTATAAATCGATAAGTTATTATTGACAAGTAAAATATATATTTTTTTTATTTTGATTTTAATTTTAGGTAAACGACGTTTGCTTCGTTGTAAAATAGTCACATACTATAAAGAGGTCAAGGTACCGTAGAGGTAGATCAAGGTACTATAAAGCTACTGTACTACCCTGGTAGTATATCACTGTTTTAAAAGAAATTTGAAGCCTGTCGTGGCGCAGCGGCACAAGAGTGTGACTATAACCGACAAGTTCTGGGTTCGAGTTTCGTCCCAGTCGAGGAAATTAAATATCTAACATTATCAATTTTATTATTTAATGTTTCATTTCTTCGCTCTGGTAATAAGGCAAAAAGCGCGGCGTTGAGTTCCGCCACTCAACACGCAATGCCTCAAATTCCTCGGAAAGTGGGGAATGGAAGTGGAACTTAACACTAGGTTCCTGGGTTTCCTCCGCCCACCCTGCCTCGAGTGGGATACAGCGTGAAGTTGAAAAAAATATATAAAAGAAATGTAACGTAAAATTATCAACAAAGCTATGATTGCCAAAGTAAAAATATACACATTTTCTGTATTTATTGAAGTGGGCAAAAAATAAGATAGGTAGCTATTACCTTCTGGAACCTAACGCCGAATTTTGACTGATTTGAATAACAAAACATACACTTATTTGTGTAAAAATCGCTTTATTTAGAATTAACGCTACCTAAGGTACGTCAAAACATCTCTCATTTTCGTGGATTTCAACACAATTAAAGTAAAACCTAATATCTTAATTAATCACGTGTATTTGAGTAACTCGATCGGCATATCAACTGTAGCCTATCGGGGAACTCAGTAGTAAGCCGTTGTAGCCTTATGTATGTATGTTCAGTGATTTTTAGTAGTTCATCAGATATTTGAAACTTCGTGACTTTTTAAAAATCCGATTGTTTTTTGGGAAATTGGCAATCACAGAGTGATGCGCCCGTGATTTCATTATGTATGTTATAACTCTTTGTAACTATCTATAAATCATGGAAGTAAATTTTATTTATTACAAAACGATATTTGTATGTTTTTTAACATTGTAACGTTTCGAATACTCATATTGGAAATAAAATCTTAAATATTTTCAATTTACATATTTTATATTTTCATTACTTCGCTCTAGTACAAGGCAAAACGCGGCGTTGAGTTTCGCCACTCGCTATACCTCAAAATTCGGTGGATAGTGGGGAACGGAAGTTGAACGGAATGTCTTAACAGTAGGTTCCCAAGTAAGCTCCCTCTGCCTACTTTGCCATGTGTGGGATACAGCGTGAAGCTGAGTATGAGAGTAGAGAAGACATATTCTATCTTCTAGAGGCTATTCGTAACCATGGACAACTACAAAATGCTCCGGTCATGGCAGCGTGTGACTGTAAGCGCGACGCTCAAGAATATGAAATATTTAATTTTCAAATTGAATATGTAATATTTTGATTTTTCCGCTCTGGCAACAAGGCAAAACGCGGTGTTTAGGCGGAGAATGGGGAACGGAACGGAGTGTCTTAAGGTTCCCAAGTTCTCTCCGTCACCTGAGTGGGTTTTTCGGGTTCACGTAGTACACGTGAACCTGAAAAAAACTTATACCCAATACAAAAACACACAACAATTAGTTTAAAAAGCTTCATTTGAAATACACACATTCAGGTAAACGGACTGTTAAATAAAAAAAAAAAGAAAACATAATTTAAAAGCTAGACAGAACAAACAGCGCTATACAAACATCGCATATAAATTGTGTTATGTCGAGTGACGTCACAAGTGTCAACATTTGATCTAGCTAATCAATGCAATCTTGTTACAATATTTACATCTGGCCTTTGCTTATACTCTATCCATATATTGTTAGCTTCTACAAACAATGGAGTAATGAAAAAATGTATTTGCTTATGTATATTTAGATAACTATATTATATTAATGTTAGAAAGTTGAGATCTTTTTTTGGTGAATCACTCATTCAGCTTCACGCTGTATTCCGCACATGGTAGGGTAGGCAGAGGGAACTTGGGAACCTAGTGTTAAGACACTCCGTTCCACTTCCGATCCCCACTTTCGTCCGAATTTGAGGCATTGCGTGTTGAGTGGCGGAACTCAATGCCACCTGATGCTCACCTGAAAGGATGTACGCTATATGCATAATGTTATTCGTTTCTAAGTGTTTATCGTGGGTTCACAGTACCTACTCAGGCACTTCGGGTAGTATTTTTTTTAAACATATCCATTTAAAATCGAAGGTGTAACAGTTAATTGTAGAAACTAGAATAATTTTTTTCAGGCTTCACGCTAGAAACCGCACTTACTACGCAACGTATCATTCTGCACCGAATTCTTGAGACGTGCAGTGTTGAATAACGGAACTCAACACCAGGCTTTGCCGCGTTGCCAGAACGGAGAAATCAAAATATAAGATATTCTATCCCCCCGATTAGAAATAAACTCACAACCGTTACGTTTTTCAGTCGCAGATTACGCATTTTCGCTACAAAGGTCTCATGGCAGTCAGTATGAATTCAATTGTACTGTAGTTTGTTTGTATCAATATTATTGGAGTAATCTTAGCGTTATAGAAAATATATTGCTGGGATACGATGGTTATTGACCTGAACGAAACGGAACGGGAGATTTTTAACACTAGGTTACCAAGTTCCTTCTGCTTACCCTTTTATATGCGGGATGCAGCGTTAAGCTGAAAGAAAATAAACTCATTTAAAATTAATAATTTTGAGCTTTATACTCTCTTAATCTTTCAAATACAGCTGGTATTGCATATCCAGTGGAGAAACTCAAGCGGAGATATGAATATATTACATATTGTAACTATTTGAGTGGAATCGAACCCTTAACCTGTCAAATCAAATACGTCTGCCACTGCGCCACGACAAGTGTCAATACCCTGCAGGGTACATATAGAGAGCTAGTTAGAAACAAACTTGACGGTGACCTACATAAATGATCGTATTGTCTTACCGTTCAGTGCGTTACAATAGCCTGTTTTGTTGTCACCGAAACAAGAAATATTATTAATTTTACAAATATACGAAATGCTTTTGTAATAAATGAAATATTTTATTCAAACTAAGAATTCACAATAGTTTATTTATAAATATCTAGCCAGTCCCGATTAAAGTTATCGTTAAATATTTAAAGAGAGGCCTATCGTGGCGCAGCGGCACAAGCGTGTGATTGTAACCGACAGGTTCTGGGTTCGGTCCCCGGTATTTAAATATTTAATGATTTCATTTCTTCGCTCTGGTACAAGGCAAAACGCGGCGTTGAGTTCCGCCACTCAACACGCCATGCCTCAAATTCGGCGGAAAGTGGGGAACGGAGTGTCTTAATACTAGGTTCCCAAGTTCCCTCTGTCTACCCTGCCACGTGAGAGATACAGCGTGAAGCCGAGTTAAATATTTACATAAGTTGTAGCTTATGTGTTTTTCTCGTGTAAAAGCTAAATTACTGTAAAGATTTATCCAAATTCGTACAGTATTTTTGGCGTGAAATTGAAACAAAGATATATCCTCGCAAATTTTCATATTTTTAATATGTATAGAATGTTCGTTTCACTGAACACTGTATTATAGCAACTGCGTATATTCACCTTTCCTCAACCTCACCTTTCTGTCTTTTTCCTTCGGTTATTGAACTGGGTTTATAAATAACTTACAATATGTTGAAGTCTGACTTGGCGCAAGGTCTAAGCGTTTGATTGTTAACTCGACCGGTTGTGGGTTCGATCCCCAATTGAGGTAATGAAATATTTAATACTTTCAATTTAAATATTTAATGTTTTCATTTCTTTGCTCTTGGTAACAAAGCAAACTGCGGCGTTGAGTTCCGCGACTCAGTGCCTTAAATTCGGCGGTAAGTGGGGAATGTAACGGAGTGTGTCAACACTAGATTCCCAAATTCCCTCTGCCTACCCGGCCATGTGAGTGCTACAGCGAGAAGCTGAAAAGACTGTCGTAACTAAACATATTTTAATATTTTTCATATCTCAGCACTGGTAGACAAATCTTGAATTCCACTATCACGAAACAATTTCGTGAATATTACTTATTACTTACGGAATTGGCCTACTTAACCCTTGAGTAACTGGGACTACTACCTACCTGTCTAAACTATTGTGTGAATAAGATATATATTTATGTTTTACGTAAAAAGTAATAATTAATTATAATTTACATGAGAAATGGCATTGAAAGTCGTTTCGTAAGTAAGCTGATGAAGTGTAAAAGTATTACTTTTCTTTTTACTTAACAAATTATAAACTATATTCAAAATAGTTCTTCTGAAATTTTATAGGCATTATTCAAACTATTCATGTGTAATGAATGTGGCTTATTTTTTTAAAAAACGTGATCCAAATTTTTTCTTAGTAAAATATTTTTATGTATTTTTTTACTAAAATTATGATGAGCAAAATTGAAATATTTTATTTTTATATTAGTTAGAAATACTAGAGACTGTCGTTGCGCAGACGCACAAGCGTGCGACTGTGAACGTAACGATTGTAAATTCGATCTCCAGTGAGCGAATAACAACGCGAAACGCGGCGTTGAGTTCTGCCATTCAACGCTCAATGTTTCAAGAATTCTGCAGAAAGTGAGAAACGGAATTGTCTAAATTTTTTTTTCAATCGATATTTTGAAAAGAGCATCTGTTGAGTTTCTTGTCGGCTCTTCTCAGCAGACCCGCCTTCCGAGCCGGTGGTAGCTTCCTGTAGGACTGACACTACAGACAATTGTATGTGACTTGATGATTGAAAAGTGCTTGTAATGGCCTATTTGAATAAAGAATATTTTGATTTGATTTGGGAAACCTTAAATGTCTCAACACTAGGTTCCCAGCTTATACCACTAGTAAAACAAAAAAGCTACATTGCCAATTTCGTTTGTGTGAAACGTGTTTACACAATATATATGTAACTTCTTTCCGTGTGATCCCGGCTTAGAATAGGATCACCCTGGTACTGATGGTGTCGTAAGAGGCGACTAAAGTGCGTGTGGTAGAGTCACGTTGCCAGCAATGGCAACACGCATGGGCAGACTCGACCGGATTGCTACCACCCCCGGCATTTAAGACCGGCGTTAAGTAGTGGCATTGGCCACTGCGTTTCGCATTAGGTAATGCAGGGCCCCGGTGCCCTTCCACCTTAAAGGACGGCAACGCTCCTGTAGCTCCTCTGGAGTTACTCGGGACCGTGGGCGACGGTGATCACTTACCATCAGGTGACCCGTACGCTCGTTTGCCGTCTCTTCCATAAAAAAAAAAAAACTAAGTTGAGTATATTTTTTATGTACTACATATATATTTCCTTACCATACAGCCCTTATCTGTTCTCATCTGAACAATGGACGTATCTCTCTAATGACGTACACGGTTGTTACGCTCATGTACTTGTTGACGAAATAAAAAAGACATTTTGTATGAAAATCTTGTTATTTTCGTACTTCGTATGTGTTGTATGTTGTTCAAATAAAAGAAATCGTTTGTGGTTTTGGTATACATTTTTATACTATATAAATAAGATGATGTAGACACTGTTTTTAACTGCTTACCTACTATTCTAGAAAAAAAAAAAATTTTTAATGTGGCGGAGCTTAACGCCATGATTTGTGCAACCGTACGAGCTAAGTGATATTTTCTGGCACATGGATTTGCATAGGGAATCCGGAAACCAACCAGAGACACACCAACTAATTCCCAAAACTGAGAGAACTAAAACTTTGAATATTTCCCATCTAAGAGAAAGAATCGAACGTACAACAATCACCTTTACTAAGACTGTGCCCCCGTACCATAATGAAACATATTCTTTTAAATAAAATAAGAATTATGCCTTTAAGTAGAAATCAAGCCCTTGTCTCAAGAGCGGTAGGACAGTCTAGTAAAATACTTGAGTAATAATTTTATGTTAACGTAAGTATCGCTTGGGGCTCAAATAATTTGTATTTTGTTGTATAGATTAGGGCTGAGCCATTCCTTTGATATTACGTAAATTCTTTTCACAGCATTTTTCTAAAGAGAAATCTATTTTATAATTATTTTTATAATTTAAAATCGTTTAAAGTACGCTTAAGTAAAGTTTTTCACTAAAAATCAACTATGGTTTTAGATATGGACGCTTATAAAGAAATTATATATATATTTTTGATGTGATAAAGTACTATGAACCCCGGCTGCACACACGAAAAAAGTTGACTAACAGTCACGTTCCGCCTCTCGCTTCCACACTCGGGAAAGGCGGAAATTGCGATAGAAAGACACGATCGGAGCTTGTGCAGTAATAATTGATTACTCATAATTAAATTATATAGTTTAATTAAAAATCCATTGAACAGTAATTTTCTAATAACTGCTTCTTTGTTTTTAAATACAATAATGATAATTTAGTGATAATAATTGAATTAAAGTCATAAAAATATGAAAATTCTCATCGATCGATGTTTTCTTATAACCGACAAATCGACTTTACAGACAACTAGTTGTTAACTTTCACGCTGTATCCCGCACATAAGAAAGTTTCTGCTACAGAGAATGAATTATTTTTATAACAAGGAATTTGGTAGCAAGAAAAAACGGGCGCTTGGTTCCGCCACTAAACGCGCAATGTCGAAATGCAGAGTGAAGTTAAAAAAAAATAAAGGCAAAAAAACAGTTGAGTCAGTGGTTTTGAACGTAAATTAGTAAACGCTAGAAATATTTAGAAACGAGTTGCATAATTTACTTCCATCAATATCTTCTATTTCTGAATGCCAGCTGTCAGTAAAGCTTCGTTCACAGAACAAAATGAAATGGCACGACAAGTGTTTCAATTTTTAAAAATAAATAAATATATATAAAAATTGTAAAGAACGGATATTGATTATAGAGTAATGCGGGAAAAGGAGCGGAGTGTCTTAACACTAAGTCCCCAAGTTTCACTCTGCCTACTGTGCCTGCCTGTATGCGGGATACAGCGTGAATCTGACGATAAAATAATGATGTGTTTTGTTATATAAAGTGAACAAGTGAATAAATAATAATAATCTAACAAGATCGTTTCAGGCCATCATGGCGCAAGTGTGCGATTATCATTTCTTCCCTTTAGTACTGAGGCAAACCGCGACGTTGAGTTCCGCAAATAAACACGCAATATTTCAAGTGTTAATTTTCTTAATAAAAACATAGTATCATAACACTAGGTTCCCGGGTTCCCTTTACATACCGCGAGATATGTGAATATGATATAGTGTGAAAATATTAATAAAAAAATCGCCTTAAACTCGTTGCTCGGTATGAACGTTTAAGCTTTTGATTTACGACGTCTCAACGACGAGTCAGACCACGCTCTATCATTTTGACGGATGGCTCGCGTTACTGTCTTATTTATATTAACACCATTTATTGTGAAACGTTTTTAAAACAAACATCAGTCAGCTTTAAGCCTTATATTGTTTTTGTATACTTATTATGAAATCTATTTTTAAGTTTGTTTCTTGTGAAATTAACTTCACGTTGTATCTATTATGCAGTAGGGAATCTGGATCCGTCAGGGACCTTAACTTTGGGTTCCCCCACACAATCGTTCAGGTATGACGTGTTGTAGCAGCACTTAACGCTGTGCTCGTCCTTGTTGCTAGAAGCAAGTCAATGAAAATAATTAATTCCGTGAGTGAAAAAACCAATTAACAACTGTCGAGGTTATAATCAAACACTGAGCTGTTGAATGCAGTTGTAAATATATAATTTTCTAATGTAAGCAGGCGAAGCCGCGAGCGGCCTGCTAATTACAAAATATATACATCTAATACGAGACCGAATGACTTTCATTATATTACCTTTGGATCGGCAAAAGCTTTTAGACTTACAAATATTAATATAAAAAATAATCAATTACCTGAGCAAAGAATTTACTTTTGAAGGCGAAATTGAAATCTGGATTAATTTCATTTTTTGCAAAAGCTGAAAGGACGCTAATTAAAATTGATATTCTACTGTGAAGACATCATTTTTAGAAAATAAAGTATATTTTAGCTTTATTAGTATGATATTAAACCCGATAGGCTCAGTGATTATGTAACTATCTGAACAATGATACCAGGGTACTACCAGGGTAGTAAGTTCAATCTCAACGACATATTTTGCCAATTCTACCACTGAAATGTGAAATCGGACGAAGTATATATTATCAAATACCAGATATAGAAACGAAAAATTAGAAGCCACAAACGTGTATTTAATATCTGAGGCCACAAACGTGTCACTGTCAAATGGCACAGGTTATTGGTAGTATTAAGACTATATGAAATTCAACATGAAATAATTTCATTTTCTCGCTTAGGTAAAATGGTGGTGGTTCGGTGTTGAGTTCCGCCACTCAACGATATATATTTGCTATATAATATTTTTATCGATTAATTGGAAAGTATATTTTAAAAGAGAACATGTTTATTTTCTTGTTGGTTTTTATTAGCAGAACCTACTATAGGACAGAGATAACTGATTTTTTTTTATGTATTTTGACAATTTAAAAGAGCTTTTAATGGTCTAATTGTATGAAGAATATATTGTATAGATATTTAAATATAGGTTAAATTATTATGAATATTGTGAAGAATAATAACCATATGAATAAAATTTTAATATTTGTCTGCGAAATTAAATTGCGTACATTTTTTTTTATTACAAAACTAAATGATAAACAAATATTTTTTCTGTTTGTCTGTCGTTTTGCTTGTTTTGGTTGATCTCCGGAACATCTCGATAGATTTTTATAAAAATTTCACTGGAAGGCAGAGTTGAAGAGCTATATATAAACATTTTTACTGATTTTTGTAAAATTTTGTCACGTTTGCCGTACGTGTGTATCTATCTGTCTAGATAAATATTAAATAACCAAACATTTTTCTATCAAAATCGAGCACGTTTTCAAGCAAATCAAATACAATCTCAAAAGATTTTCATTATGATTTGACAATTTTATAACAGTATAGATAATCTCGGTAAAATATTCAAACAATGTTTCTCAATTTTCTTTTTCTTTCAAAAACTAATTTAGGGAAATTTGGTTGATTAGTAGAGTAAAATTACTGCGATTATCTACACTATTATAGATTGTTTTTAAATATACTTAAATAATTTTAAATAAAAATTAGTACAGTTCAAGCGGGCGAAGCTTCATGGATAACGCTAGAATGAACATAAACATTTGTACAAATATATAAAAACGTGGACACGTGCGTAATGAAAAGAGATTAATATCGTATTTCCGGGGACGGCGCGGTACCGGTGCGGTTAGATAATAATCTGTCACAATTGAGTGTGAAATATATCCGGGGAGGAATATTTTGTACATTTATATTAAAAAAACTTAATAAACAGAGAGACATTTAATTGTTGTTACTGTATCTAAGATTTTTTGTTACCATTATGGTACTTCCGTGTTTAGTGGTGGAACTTAACGTCGGAAAATGTCGTACATGTGGCACCAGCATATACCCCAGTATTGTAAGCGTGGCGATGAGTAAGTATCACCACTCAAATTAATATATAGAAAATTTGGTGACATTGCTTTTTTTTTGTTTCTTATTATTGTGAATATACTGTGTCTAAAGCTGTTAAATATTATTGTATACAAAAGTATATCATTTACTTTATACGTAAGTGTTGAGGCCAGTCATGTTGCAAAAGAACAAGAGTGCTACTGCAAACGCGAGAGGTTATGGGTTTGATCCCCAAAGATATGAAATACATAATATTTTCACATATCACGCCGGTGAGGCCTGTTGTGGCACAGTGGCACACACATTCGGGTTCGATACCCACATGATTAAATTAAATAATTAATATTTTCCTTTCCTCGCTCTGGTAAGCTCGGCGTTGACATTCCCCCCTCAATACGCAATATCTCAAATTTGGCGGAGAGTGAGAAATATATATATATACATATATATATATATATATATATATATATATATATATATATATATATATATATATATATATATATATATATATATATATATATATATATATATATATATATATATATATATATATATATATATATATATATATATATATATATATATATATATATATATATATATATATATATATATATATATATATATATATATATATATATATATATATATATAAAAATATATATAAAAATATACTGTAGTTAAAAATATTATTTTTTATTTAATAAGTAAGAATAATATTGGTGTATCATACAGATGTCCGAGTTCCTATTATATAGGATCTACGAATGTGGTCTGAAAAGTTTTCGAGCTTAATCTGAAGATGGCAGCACTCGTAACTAAAAGCTACTGAATTTAATTTGTTCATCACTTGACAGTTACTCAGACTATGTTGAAAAAAAGAAGGAAAAAGTCTTGTATCTTTGTTAACTTTTCAGACCACCCTTGTATACACAAATTCTACATAATACGTACGTCCTCGCTTCTTGCCTATTAAATTTCCAAATATTCTATTGTGTAAACTTAAGCTGAAAGCTCCTAACAAGCTGGGGACGAAGTTATACAAGGTATAGAATATCCAAAGTATTCTTCACTTATACTATTATTGAGTTATATCAAGCTTTAACAATGTTATATGGAAAAGTAAGTTTTGAAAGGAAATCCAACGGAAATGACAAGAGAAAGTTATATGGCTCATTATAAATACGTTTTTGTTTGCTGCAACTTTTTTTGCAGATATTTTGAATATAGTCGAGGCTTTTCGTGGCGCGGAGGCACAAGCGTGTGACTGCAAACGACAGATGGAGGGTTCGATCCTCACTCGAGGTAATGAAATATTTAATATTTTCATATCTACCGGTATCAAGGCAAAGCCCGGCGTAAAGTTCCGTCATTCAACACGAAATACCTCAAATTCGTTGGGAAACGGAAATGAAATGGAGTGTCTTAACACTGGGTTCCATTTGCCTAACCTACTATGTGCGGGATACAGCTGAAGTTGAGTGAGTGAGTGAATATATGCATATTTAATATAGAAATGTTTATCTACATAATTTCTATGAAAAGAGCCAGTCGTAGCGCTGAGACTGGGGTGGGAACAAGTGTGCAACTGTAAATACTGCAGGTCGTAAGTTGGATTCCGACTGGATCAAATTAAATATTTTGTATTTCCATTTTCTTTCTGGTAAATAAGGCCCGTTATAGAGTATCGCCAATCAATACGTAATGCTTTCTGAATTCGATAAAGTCTTATTGGGAACAAATTGATAGTGAAACTTATCATCAGGTACCAAGGTTAACTTTGTCTATTTCTTCTATTTGCCAGACCAGAGAAGTACTATAAAATGTTCAAGGATCTATCATGAACTTCTGACTCATCATGCCATGTATATTAAATGGAATGAACACACCAACACAAGGTTCCCATGTTCCCTCTCCTTGTTACGTGTGATACACAATGTGCAGCTAAAAAACTAACTTTGGTAACAACAGCTCAAGGGCAGCGTTTATCATTTGATAACACCGCCCACTCGATATTTCTAATTAAAAATATATCTTATCACCTAAACTTACCAACATACATGATTATCACAACTACTGTCAGCATGGGTCAGCTTTAATTATAATAGTATTATTTTTGTACTTCACACACAGTAGGGTAGGCAGAGGGAACATGGGAACCTAATGTTAATACACTTACCCTACATGCCATTCAATTATCGTGTTCTACCGAAACGCCGCTTTTTGTTTCGTTATTGGAGCGAGTAAATGAAAATAATTTGTTACATCTAATGGAAATCGAATCAAATGCCGTCGCGTTTAATGTAAAACACAATAAGCGATGCCCGCTGAGTTTCTTGCGCCGTTTCTTTTCAGGCCTGAGGCGGTAACTTTAGTAAGCCGCTAATAAATAGTTTGACGTTCAAAACTTCTTGTTTGTATAGCTTCTTATTTTGAAATTTAAATTGGAGTAGATTATACATATATCGAGCCTTAAGCGTTTCTCAGTCAATACATTCATCAACAATAATAAAAAATATTTAAATTAATCAAATATTTAATGTTTTCAATTCTTCGCTCTGGCAACGAGGCTCAGAGTGGCGTTGAGTTTCGTCATACATGCAATGCCCTAAATTCGGCGGTAAGGGGATAACGAACTAACAAACTGTTTCAACATTGGGTTCCCAAGTTCCCTGCATATCCCGCGATGTAACGGGATACGGCATAGAGCATGAAGCTGGCTGACAGCAGTTCCTGAGATTAACACGATGAACCAAACAAATTTTACAGCTTACAAAATTAATACAACTTATTTAGAAAACGAAAAAAAATTTGAACGTAATATGATTTTAACCCTCTTGGAATCTGTCCATATATTTATCCCAAGAGACGTTTTTCAAATAAGTATTATTCTTTCTATAAATATCATTATCAGATAACAAAGTAAAATAACGAATCACTTCCACTCGTGGATTGTGCACGTGTTACAAATTGTTGTATTATTAAATAATAGTTTATACGTACGCTATCACGGCATAGTACTCGTAGGTATGTTGGACACGCAATGGTTATAAGTTCGATCCCCACATGAAGGTATGGTAAATTATTAATATATATAAAAAAATATAACATCTCTCTCTCTCTCTCTCTTTCTCTCTGTATGGCAGGGTAGGCAGAGGGAACTCGGGAACCTAGTGCTAAGACAATCCGTTCTACTTCCATTCCACATCAAATTTAAGGCATTGCGTTTGGAGTGGCGGAACTCAAAACCGTGCTTTATCTTGTTACCGTTACCGAGCTGGGTGAGTCTCACTCAAGGAAATGTAATACTTAACATTTAATTTTTTTCTGTCTATTTACACACAGCAAACAAAGCAAAACGCGGCGTTGAGTTTCGCCACTCAACACGTAATGCTTCTAATACGCATAATGGCAAAAATTGGGGGATGAATGTAGAAGTTTTTTAACTCAAGATTCTCAAGTTTAGAGTTGAAGACCCCAACCCTAAAAAAAAAGTATTTTTCCTCACTAAGAGAAATAAATATGTATGTATCGTACAAAGTACTCAGTGTCACTTTTCAGCAAACAGCTTTAAACAACTATAATAAACTTGTCGCACGATTAACGTGGAAAATACAAGCGTGTTATTCCGACATGCGGAAAACAATTTGGGTTTAAACGAATTTCATGAGAACGTTAACGCTGTAATGGTTTTACCAATACTGTACGCCCACTTCCCTCTTATGTTGTGTTGTTTCGCTAATAATGTCATCTGGTTTTTACTTGTTCCTTTATTATATATATATATATATATATATATATATATATATATATATATATATATATATATATATATATATATATATATATATATATATATATATATATACTTCACGCTGTATCCCGCACGAGGCAGGGTAGGCAGAGGGAACCTAGTGTTAAGACACTCCGTTTCACTTCCTATTTTCACTACCCGCCGAATTTGAGGCATTGCGTGTTGAGTGGCGGAACTCAACCCGGCATTTAAGACCGGCGTTAAGTAGTGGCTTTGGCCACTGCGTTTCGCATCAGCTAATGCCGGGCCCCGGTGCCCATCCACCTTAAAGGACGGCAACGCTCCTGTAGCTCCTCTGGAGTTACTCGGGGTCGTGGGCGACGGTGATCACTTACCACCAGGTGAACCGTAGGCTCGTTTGCCGTCTTTTCCATAAAAAAAACCTGCCATGGCACAGTAGCAAGCATGCGGCTGTAAAAGCGACAGTTTAAGAGTTCACTCCGTATTCGAGGAAATGAAATAGTTCATATATTTTTATTTCTTTGTTCAAGAAATGAGACAATGTTCCACCACTCAATACGATGTTAGGCGACGCGGTGATAAAATTGCTGTTTTTAAACTTTATGGCGTATTCTGCATGTAGCGGGGTAGAGAGTCGAAACTTTGTATAAGTACACTATTTTCCTTTCTTTACGCCCAATTTTAGACACTGCGTGAAATAAATTAATGAACTAGGAAACTTAACACTTTGCCTTGTAATTAGAGGAAAGTACGTTTTTTCCCTGGACATCAAACCACGAACACCCACGTTTTAATTCTGGAGGCATATACCGACAAGCCATGTCGGTGATTTCTAATATTCAACATATTATGTACATATATTTTGTTTGAAATTGGAATCTACGCCTCCAGGAATTCGCCCAAGCACTCTAGCCAATTAAGTTATTATTTACGAGCGTTCCTTTCGCGCCACATCGAAATTCCTAAACACTTATTATACTGGAAGTCAGTGTATAAATTTGAATGAATTTTATATCGAATTCTAAGTATTTTTATATTATGTAAGCCATAGTTGCATTTTAAACATTTTTGAAGTAGGGTAAGCAGAGGGAACTTGGAAATCTAGCAAGAAAATAAAAAAAAATAAGTATTTTATTTTCTAGAGTAAGAATCGAACTCACAACATGTTGCGTTAACCAAAGCGTATTTGTATTCTGGTGCCACGACAAATTTAATGATAATATTATAAATTAAAATAAAGCTCTAATTAAAAGTTCTGCAAAGGCTTATATCGATTGAGAGCTTATTCGAACCAGACATAAACTTTTAAACTTTATAAAAAATAATTAATTGCGCTATTCTGAATCTTTTCGCAAAGTTCTTTGTCAAAGTCTAAGTTAGAGTCGAGACGGTTCATTTCGTAAAAAGTTTCTGAAAAATCTTTCAAGTTTTCAACTTTCATTGTTACATGTTGAAATATTTTTCACATTTTTAATTAATGTCTTTATTTATAACTTTAGGAAGATTTAAGGGAGTTGTGTACCATGACGGAGGTGTTTATTTATAGGACGCCTAGAAATACCGTATTTTTATTGACAAAAATAAGTTAGCAGAAATGATATTTGCCTTCTTTTTAAATGTGAGGGAAAGCGGAAATCGTAGCTTCTTGAAAGCTTCTTTAAAGGTGATAAACAAGAGCTTAACACTATATCCAAAATATAGCTGGATAGACAGGTAGTGTTCAGGCACTCCGTTCTCTTCTTTCTATGTTGGGTGGAGTACACTGACCAGTTTTTCCAATTGGAGAAGAACAAGTTATACAAGGTATAATAATAAAAAAGCAAGAATAATAAAAATATATAAAGTTTATTTTATTTGTTTAGTTTCTTTACGTTTATTTTAAATATACAGTTATTAATAGGGTCCGGCTTAGCGCAGGAAAACAATCGTGAACCAATCGTAAACGCTACAGGTTGTGAGTTCGATTCCTACTCGAGAATAAAATATTTCACATCTACGCTCTTGTAACAAGGTATAGTGCGGCGTTGAGTTACGCCACTCAACACACAATGCCTCAAAGTGGCGGAAAGTGGGAAACGGACCAGAGTATCTTAACACTAGATTCCCAAGCTCCCTCTGTCTACCTGCCATGTATACAGCGTGAAGCTGAGTAGAGTAGGTTCCCTCTAAGGACCCTACAATATCCCCCACATTGTAGGGTAATTAGAGGCCTAAATTATTACTATTAAATATTACTACTGGAGTATAGTAACTACCTCGATAGTAATAACGGTTTGAGTGTTGTTCAAGTGTCTATCAATCTTAAGGAACAGCTACTGCCAAATGGATATTTGATACGCTTATCTATACGTGATTAATTGGTATTGTGGAATAGTTATATGTCCTGGCATTATTAGGTCAAAGACAACACACACACGTATATATATATATATATATATATATATATATATATATATATATATATATATATATATATATATATATATATATATATATATATATATATATATATATATATATATATATATATATATATATATATATATATATATATATATATATATATATATATATATATATATATAAATAAAATAAATCTACAGCAGTCGCACGCTTGTACCTCTATACCAAAACGGCCTCATAAATTAAAAAAAAATCTTTTAGTTGTTAACCCCGCACAAGACATATATGTATATAGTCGTCGAAAAAGAATGACCTACAGAGAAATATAAAACATAATTTTCAGCTGAAAGTTCTCTTGCGTTTATTAGGTATACAAGAGAAAGCAAAAAAGCTCAACACGGCAACTTGCAATTGCCATAGATATGGATAATATATGAACATTATCTTCCGATTGGGATTCGTGTAAACGACCATCGTGTCCATACTTAGATGGCATCTATTGTATTTAGTTTCACCACCTTATATGCAATCTTTATAATTTGATGGAAATTGGACGACGAAAGCTCTAACTCTAACTGGAGTGCCTTGAGACTAAGGTGGTCAGGCCTGCTATGGTAGGAACGGAATGTAAGGCCAAGCAAAAATATATAAATATTCCTTTAAATATATATAATTTAACTTCCCCATTTACGTTTCCCGTTTTCAATTTCCCCACATCTATTTCCTCGTTAAATAGCCGTGCCAAGTCTATATAAGTGTCAACGCTCAAATGATCGTACGGTATATAAATCAAATAAATACGCAATAACGTTATAGCATATCTCGAAGTAACTGTTCCGGTCCACATAATATTTAAGTGGCAGAATATTTATTGGTTGTTGGTTATTTTTTGTACGTTCTTTTTTATTATTTTATGTTTTTTTTTGGGAAAAAGAGGAAGTTAATATTATGACATTCACATAAAACATGTCAGCTCAACAGTTTTGAAGTTCGTTGTGTTTAAGATGTACAAGTGTGCTACTGTAAACGCGGGTAGTGAGTTCGACTCGAGGAAATGAAATATTTAATATTTATATTTTTATCGCTTTAAGGATAAATAAGCTATCCAATAACAATTTGTAAATTCGAACTTGTAGTTCTCGAGATTACTGCAACCAAAAAAAACTTTTCCCTTTATAATATTATAAGCAAATATGTATACATACAAATATTCATGTGTATATATTTCCCCAAAATTGAGAATTCAACCGACTACATGACATTTGCAGTAAAACTCTTTAATAGAACATATCGTAGCATTTCCTGTCGACGTAATAAGTGATAAGCGGCCACAGTTGTTTATTGCCTGTAAATCATTTATGACGTTTGTATCGCATTTATTTTGATTAAATGTCCTCGCTCTTGTGATAGTTTTCGCTTATATAAGGATTTTTTGTAAGATTCTACTGGGTAGAATGGATTGTTGTTTTTTTAACCACCAATGTAGAAAGAGGGGTACCAAGTTTGACCTGTTTGTCTAGGGCACCGTAGCTACTGGATTTGAGTGTAGTTTTTTTCTAATCGAAAGTTTGTTTCATTGTAATAGTTCTTAGGTATATTTTATAAAGTTTGGCTTAGAAATTTATATGTTACAAGCACTTTGTTAAGATGAGTTAATGATTTTTTTTGAGCGGGGCTCTTTTATATTTGAAATTTTGTTATATTTACAGTTATTTTAAACACACTTTTTATTAACTTATACATAATCTCAGCTTCACGATATATCCCGCGCGAGGCAGGGTAAGCAGAGGGAACCTGGGAACCTAGTGTTAAGACACTCTGTTCCACTTCCGTTCCCCACTTATACATTGTAGACATATATAATTAAAATAAAATTATTGAAACCTTAATTTTTCATTAATTTAGCAATATTAGTTTGGTATTAAAGAAAGTCTAGTGTCAAGACACTCCGTTCCCCACGCAACGATAATTTTTAAGGCATTACGTTTTGAGTGACAAAATTAACGATGCCCTCTTTTTATTACAAATAAAAAGTTTCCCTAATGGGAATCAAATCTAGAACAGTCACGTTTACAATAAATCACTGTCGGTACGTGCCACGAGGGTCTCTATTATATTACAAGCTTTTAGTATTTCTTGGGTGTTATTGCTTCCGTTACTATAATTTAATAACAAGGGTCGTATAACAATCAGATTTATAGAAAAAAATATATTTTGTTGCTAGTTATATCGTTGAATTAGATTAATTACTGACGTAAGTAGAACTATTAAGTACTATACGAGAAAAAAAATACTTAACATTTTATCCTGCACAGAGCAGGGTAACATTAAGGAACCTATTATCAAATGTTAGTACTGTGTTCCTCCAATCAAAACAGGCACAGATACACTATTCACTAATTATACAAAAGAAAAAATGAGAACTGTCGTGGCGCAGCGGCACAAGCGTTTGACTGTAACTGACAGGTTCTGGGTTCGATCCCCAGTCGAGAAAATGAAATATTTAATATTTCAATTTAAATATTTAATGTTTCATTTTCTTCGCTCTGGTAATAAGGCAAAGCGCGGCGTTGAGTTCCGCCACTCAGCACGCAATGCCTCAAATTCGGCGGAAAGTGGGGAACGGAAGTGGTCGGAGTGTCTTAACACTGGGTTCCCTCTGCCTACCCTGCCTCGTGCGGGATACAGCGTGAAGCTAAGAAAGAAAGAAAGAAAAAAACAATTTTATGATTCATAACGCAACGTTGAGTTCCGCAACGTATCACACTATGTCTGATATAATTGGACAACGGAATGTTTTGACATAAGGTTATCTCTCTTCCATGTTTCTATACAGTGAAAGGTGTTGATTATATAATTTATTTTTTACCTATTAATAAATATAATAAACTCGTAAAACATCTAATGGAAACAATATACAAATAAAAACTTCAAAGTACAAGTAGTCTTGTTGAGAAGAAGGCTAGTATTCCATCTCTTTCTCTTTTTACAAATATATATTATTGACTTTTGAATTGAGACCTAAAACTAAAATAGCTCATGTTTTATTGGCAGTCTATCGCAAAACAAATGATTTTTCAACGTTAAATGTACGCATAACACTAAGGAGCTAAGTAAGGCAAGGCGAACTGCGGCGTTGAGTTCCACTTTAAAAAATACAATGTGTCATATTTGAATTTGAACCGGAAAATATTTAATCTCATCCTTTCTCTTGTTTCAAAAATAAAAAAAAACCTGTATAATATTAAAACAGGCCGGCCATCTTATACTAACAGGAAAAAATATTTAAAAAATCTTATACCGCTAAGTAAATAAACGACACTTTTCAGATACTTCGGTAAAACATACTGCGGTGTTGAGTTTCGCTTCTCACCATACAAAAACTGGAGTTCAATTCTAACTAGGAGAATACAGTATGTCATCCCTGTCCTTGTTTTTAGTCTAAATGATACGTATGAGATCGAAGCAGGCCAAGTTACACTGTCAGGTTATATCCTTTTTACTGTTTCCACGAAAATGAGATCAGTTTTTATAGCGTCTTTATAGCATTATAAACCTTTAATTGTGAACAGTGGCCTTAATGTATTGGATTTTGCTTAATGAATAGGCGTAGAGGCCGCAGTTTTACTTTGTTATACTTAGTTTTGTATTTGTGTTAAAATATATTTCTTATATATATATATATATATATATATATATATATATATATATATATATATATATATATATATATATATATATATATATATATATATATATATATATATATATATATATATATATATATATATATTTATTAAAATATATTTGTGTTAAAATATATTTCTTTTCGTTTTTTACAATTTGTTTTATGGAAAAGAGAAGGCAAACGAGCGTACGGGTCACCTGATGGTAAGTGATCATCGTCGCCCACGACACCGTTTAACACCAGCGTAGCTAGAGGAGCGTTGCCGGCCTTTGAGGTGGAGGTTGTCGTATCGACATGGAAATACTGTCGCGGGTAGGTCGTTCCAGAGATGATTCCGCCGTATTGAGTGGCGTTGCGTATTGAGTAGCGGAACTCAACTCCACGCTTTGCCTTGTTACCAGAGCGAAGAGAAGAAAGTATTAAATATATAAACTAACAGAACCCGTATAATATTGCGCTGTGGTCAGTTTGTTAGGGGCCTTATTTGTTAGGATTTTAAATATTCCATCTATCACTCTCCGCTAGAATTCGAGACATTGCTCGTAAAGTGACGGGACTTAACGCCGCGCGTCGTCTTATTACCGGAGCGAGGAAATCAGTATATTAAATATTTCATTCTTCCGTATGGGTATCGTACCAACTATCGGCGTATTTGCGCCACGACATCTTTCAAAATAATATTCATTGAATGTATTATATGAATATACGTATATAATTCATATAACTTGATATATTTTGCTTATCTCAGTACGCCTACTGCTTCCGCGCTCAACGGATCTATCTCATAATAAAATAATTCAATAATCAAATTTTATTTATTATTGTTACTATTGGAGCCAGATCCAGACGGATTGCAGCATGGAGTTATGCCACCTACATGTTTCGAAAATAAGTCGGAAATTAGGCATAGACCTCCAGTTAAAGCCTGTGGTGGCGCAGGAGCACAAACAAGCGACTGTAAACACGACAGGTTGTGGGTTTGATCTTCTGAAATATTTTTTTTTGTTCTTTTCGCTTTGGTAACAAGGCAAAGCGCAACGTTCCGGTGCCACAAATTTGGTGGAAAGTGGGTGAAAGGAAAGGAGTGTCTTAAAATTTGAGTCTTAAATTTCCTCTGCGTTTTAAATGCCGGGCATGGTAACAATCCGGTCGAGTCTGTCCATGCGTGTTGCCATTACTGACTACGTGACTCTCCCACACGTACTTTAGTCGCCTCTTATGACACCGTCAGTACCAGAGTGATCCTATTCTAAGCCGGAATCACACGGCTAAAATTTCTAAAGAAAAAGCTAATTCCATACAAACAAACAGGTAATTTAAAACCACATTTCTCACCGCAATATGAAAATGTAAGATAATTTTATATCTGAAACTACTTTACGTCAATCTCTTATAACAGCTCTGATAGCATTACCTCAAGTTAAAATAAATGAAAATTTTTATATTTTATGTGCAAACTTGGCGTCCCTTTGAAAACCTATTAAGTACGTGGCTAGTCGCTGTACTTTGCGAGTTGATCCAATGAAATGAGATTCTCTTGATAAAAGTTTAGTGCCCGTAAAATTTATTTGAAGTGCCTTTTTTAAAATACTATCTTAGTTATATCATAAACTAGGGATTTCTATGCGGCTTTGCCTGCTTGAATTAGACTACTTTATTAGCTATTTTCAATTATTGTCATGTTCTTACAACATTTTCACTTTTAAAACAATGCCTATACATTAAAAATTAAAATATCAGATAAGTTAATAATTAACATTTTTAATAAAGTTACTTTTTTATTTTTTAACTGTATAAAACAAACACTAAATGACGAGGGAAAGTTACCAAAATATAATTGTGAAAACTGCATCTTAATTTGGTTAGCCCTTCCCGAAATAAGTACGTACAGACAGAAAAATAAAAATAACTCTATTTTGTGCCCTGTTATTATAATAAACGTCCTTTATAAGATTCTTTTTAATATATCTTCCATATACAGACAGTGATCAGTTACAGATTAAGTGTAGATGTTAAAGTTTGTGAGAAAGTTTTTATTTCACTTTCACGTCAAAATTACTCAACAAATTTAGAAAAAACTATAAAGTATTATTGATTATATATCTCAGTAACCCATAGGCTACAAATTTTGTTTGTTTTCTTTGAATTCGTTTATAAATGAAAACTTTACATCAATATAAAGTAATATTTTTCGACTATTTTTTTACAAAATAACTGTTTTACTAACTTGGCAAAATATTATTTTTCAAATATATGGATATTGTCTGTTCTGTAGTGGTATTTGAGAAACTGAACAGAGTGTCATAGCACAAGGTTCCCAAGGTACCTCTGCCTACCGTGCCATGTGCGGGATACATCGTGAAGCCGAGTTGACAGTAATTCTGCAGTTTAAGCGGATGGAGCCGCGAGCGGGTTAATAATTATAAACATAATCATCGCCATATAAATTAATATACATTTATATAAATAAAAACATATTTATATACATTTTTTAAATTTTTATCACCACTGTAAGGCCATAATTTTGTATATCGTCGGCTTTCTTAATGCATTTTTTCGTTATATATTCGTAAGATTTTACACCATTCGAAAATGAAAAAGGAAATATATTTTTGAAGTGAAAACTTCTTTAGGCGCGTTGAGCGTTTTGGTAGAGGGTAAAATCCTCGGTTCGCGTCACCGACATGCTAATGATAATAGTATATCTATCGCTATGGAGACCCAGACTAGCGCAGGCGCAGTAGCCTGTGTACACGTATACACTAATACATCGACTATTTCTGACTGTATATGTGCGCGTTGGACGATTTTTGGATAAGTAAAATTTTTTGAGTCACGACAATGATGTAAATAATGAAAATAATGTTCAAACTTGAATTCATTGAAATTCGTGTAAATATAAATACTATGTATAATTAAGATAATTGTATATTAATTATTTTTTCAACCACTTTGTATTTATATTTTGTTCATGATTTGTTTAACCCATCATATGTAACTAATAAATAAAACATAAAAAAAATCATATATTTTTTGCATATAGTTTTAATTACTCTCAACTTAATAGTTCCGTTTTCACTTCTATCGGCAGTCCCATGACTGCTATTAGTTTTTTTTATTTTATTATATACAAATCCTTGTTACTGTTATTTTACTATTGTAACAAGTCAAAACGCGGCGTTGAGTTCTACCAATGTCCTAAATTAGGCGATATGTGACAATCGATCGCGTAATAGAATATTTTCATAGTATGTTTTCAGCTTCACGCTGAATCCCGCAGCTTCACGCTGAATCCCGCACATGGCAGTGTAGGTAGAGAAATCTTTGGAAAATAATTTTAAGCAACACACGAAATGCCTTAAATTCGGCGAAAAGTGGGGAATGAAAGTGGAACGGAGTGTCTTGACAGGTTAGGTTCCCGGGTTCCCTCTGCCTACCCTGTCTCGTGCGGGATACAGCGTGAAGCTAAAAAAAAATTTATTTAATATTAAAATTTGTTCCTTTTGTAAAATAGTACGATGAACATGTTACTTAAAGAAATAACAAAATAAAGTTACATTTGTGTCTTATACATTTTTCTTTGATATAATAATGAATTAGATTTTATTTATTAAATATTAAAAATTCTCTTTGATTGCAATAATCTTTTAATACAAACTTGCTATAAGGGTAAAAAAGTGATATCATTAAATATTTCATTTGGAAATATTAAATATATCATTTCCACTAGTGGGGATCGAACCCACAAGCTGTTGTAAACTTACGCCGAGATAATTTTTATTTATATATTTTCCTAGATATTTTATTAAAAGATCGTCGTACCGCTGTGGGCCTTCATTCTTTTGTGTAATACACAAAAGAATGAAGGCCCACTGCGGTACGACATTGACTTCAAGTACTATACAATATTTTGTATTTTCCGATTTCCACAAAAGTTCGAGACATTTAATAGAACTTAACGCCACGCTTTATCTTTTCAGAACTGAAAAATTAAAATCCTTAGTCATTTCAAATGAGAATCGAACTCACAACCTCGTCGTTCACTACGTTACAGTAGCCTTCATAGTATCTCCTAAAAATTTGCTTCCTAGGAATTATTCAGTATTTTATCTTGATCACTTACTGCTTAAACGGTCTCGCCCAAGGTAAAGGCACAATGTTTAATCTTATCAAGCTATCTGATCCGACTGACATCTGTAGATGTACGTACAGAGGTTCTCGTTCGATTGTATATATACATACATATTTATAAGTTTGCTTAGGAGAAAAATGTCTATTCATGAAACTAGAAGTCTTATATGGCTTTTCTATTGTAGAAAAATTTTCAAGTACCGAGGTTTTGACATATATTTGTTTATAGCATTTTATCCTTTTATGGAAGCGAAGAAATCATTTATTTGCAACATAAAACTTAATAAGGAATGAATGATTGAAAAATACGGTCAAGTGCGAGTCATATTCAAGTACTGAGGGTTCCATAATAATTTCAAAATTAAGGCTACACGGGAAGTACAACCGATGAAAATTGGTACGCTGAAGTTAGAACTCATTGCGTATATTTGTACTGAGACGTTGTTTTCTGCTTCACGCTGTATCCATGGGCGTGAAATATTTAGTATTTTCAACTTAAATATTTCATATTCTAACAGTGTCAAGTGTCAAGCTTAGTTAGTGTGTGATTGTTTTTTATGGTCTCCAGGGGACCCTAAAGCTGGATATGTACTCGTAATATTAATTTTACCTTTACTCTAATATGAATGGCTTGGATAGACGGACCGGAGGACAACGAAGCAATCCCATATATATAAGAATTCCATTTTTACTTTTAACGTATAGGACCGAAAAATTGGGAGTATTCTAAAAACAGCCTGTCAAGCCCCAGCCTGTTGGAAACAATGCAAGCGCACTAGCCCCTCTTAACCTCCTCTTTCTTAACTTCTTCTTAGCTTCACGCTGTATCCTACACAGTCAGAGGGAAGTTGGGAACCTTGTGTTAATTTCGTTCCATTCCATTATCGCAATTTGAGAGATTGTATGTTGAGTGACGGAACTCAACGCCGAACGCCAATAGGAACATAACCCTGTTTTAAGAAAATCGGAATACCACTTTAAAAGCTACGAGCACTTTGGCAAGTCAAGGTAGTGATTTTTGGAATTGCCACTGCTGTAATAACATTTAAAAAAAATGATAAAATATTGATAGCACAATATGATATTCCGGTAGTTAGCAGCTTAAATTCTGCGATTTGGCAGGAATATGCCGCGTGTGATTTGGATATTGGCCAATATTGCATAGCTGCCAGAGTAAGGCTTTAAATTTGCCTATTTGTTGCCCGAAAATGGAGATACTGTATTTGGTTCGTGTTGTAGGAATATTTTAGACTTTTAAAAATATGTGAATAATTTTACTATTTTAGAGAGTCTAAGAAAAGGATGTAAAGTAATATATAATTTTATAATTATTGACGTTTTTACCGTAGCGTTTGGCGCTCCGTTCTCTCTGGCTACCCCGCTTGGGATATAGCGTGAAGCTAAGTAAAGTAAGTAAGTAAGTAAGTATAATTATTGACGGTTGTGTGTTCAATTTTGAGGCAGTGAAATATTTAATATTTTCATTTTCTCGCTCTGGTAACGACGCAAAAGTAGCGTTCGTCCCGCACTCAACACGCATTGATTTAGTGAAAAATGGGAGCTTTAACACAAGGTTCCCACGTTCCCTCTGTCTATTGTTAATATATTATGCGTGATACAGTATAAAGTAAAAAAATACTTAACTTCATTTGACTTCTACTTTGATTTTTAATTTTCCTCCATAACAGTATAAGCATTGCCTAATTTTCGAAAGCATGTGGAACGGTAAAATTCTAATACTCAAAATAAATAACAATTTAAAAATTTCAATTAATCTTTTCTTTCGAGTGGTTTCATACTCACGACCGTTGTATTAACAGTCCGACGATCTACTTTGGCTATTACTAAGATAATTTTAAATTCATTAATTTAACTCCGTTTTGAAGTTTTCACATACGAAAACACCAAAAAAGGTTTTTTGTTCATTTGTAGATTATATTATTTTATATTTAATTTGTTAAAATATTTTTATAATTATTCATAAAAAATTGAATCTGTACTTATCAGCAAGCGCAATATTTGTACATAGATATGGTCAAACAAACTTCAGTATAATATTTCCATCTCAGTAATTTCACGGACACCTATAGCTCCCTTGAGACCAATTCAGGTACAGAAAGTGTCGATACCTGAGGCTAAGCACGATATATTACTTAAATACAGTGAAATATTGTAGCACGTTCATATTATGGTCACGTATCTATCTTCTGCTTTGGCGTTTAGTTCCGCAATTGAACATTCGAAAATTTGGCGGCAAGTGGAAAACAGAGTATGTAAATAAGGGAACCTAAGTTGGGTTCCCGCTTTCTACATTTTTTTGCACGGAAAATTTTTAAATTATATAGCATTAGACAGAAGTGTATTAATTATGATATATTAGCATTATGATTTCAAATGTATGTAAATCCGATTGTTCTATATGAGTGGTTTCTCGTTTATCTTTGAAATAAAACGTTAAGTATTTTTGGAATTAAAATTAGTCATAAATATACTTTATAATTGGTAAAAAGTTTTTTTTTTAGTTTCACGCTGTATCCCGCACGACGCAGAGTAGGCAGAGGGAACCCGGGAACCTAGTGTTAGGACACTCCGTTCCACTTCCGTTCCCTACTTTCCGTGGCATTGCGTGTTGGGTGGCGGAACTCAACGCCGCGCTTTGCCTTTTTACCATTATATTATAATAGTATAAGTAATTATCGTATAAATAAAAACGTAAAGCGTAGCTAAGTTCCGCCACTAAATCATAGACCAGAGGTGTATTAAAAAAATCCAAATGACTTAACACTTGGTTCCCATGTTCCTTCTACTTACCTTGCTTAGCTTGAAAATATAAAAAGTTGAATTATAAAATAATTAAATTGAACTGAATTTGTGTTAAAAAGTAATCGTCACCTGCAACGTTGTAAACATTTTATGACATTCCTCCCTTTATGGTTCCCTACATCTACCTACATAGAATGCAACTTTCTAATGCCAAGTAATTTTTATTGTCGTTCATCACTTACACAATAAAGAAGAAATTTGTTCTAAAAAATCTAATATATTAATAGGAAGATAATTCATTTTCAGTTTTTTCTTTTTTTTTTTATGGAAAAGAGAGTGAGTGATCACCGTCGCCCACGGCCCCGTGTAACACCAGGGGAGCTACAGGTGCTTCGCCAGCCTTTAAGGTGGAGAGGCTTCAGTCATGTTGAAATACGCCACTCAACACACAATGCTTTAAATTCTGTGAAAAATCGGAAACGGAACGGAGTGTCTAAACACTAGGTTCCCAAGTTTCCTCTGTCCACCTTGCCATGTGCGCTATACAGATACAGCGTGAAACTAAGTGGATTTTTTTGATTTCTTGGAAGAATATATTATTTTCAAATCTCGTTCTACAAAGCGCAGCGTAGATTTCCGATACTAAACGCAATCAAAAATTGGATGACCCGTGAGGAACGGACTGTCTTAACACTAAGTGCCCTCTACACAACCTGTAATTCACGGGGTGCAGTATTTAATCTATATTTTAACACGCAATGTAATTATGATTAAATTATAAATTTAAAAATATAATAAATAATAATCAAAAAACAATAAAATGACGCTTTTATTTAAAATCACTTTTTTAGCCTTAATTAAGTAACAAAAAAATATTCTAAAATTTCAATATGAACAATCTAAAAAAAGTGTGCCCTTGAAGTATCGCCTAAAGTGCATTACTCTTGAATGCAATAAATAAAAAAGAGTATTTTTAGTTCTTTGTTTTTCTACTAGTGATCTATCTACTTAAGTGCAATCAAGATTACTTAAAAGCTTTACAGACTGCATATACACAAGTACATATATGCAATAGACAGATTTAGTATAGAAATACCGCTAATACCCGTTAATAGCGTCTGAGTGTGGAGTAATCCTTTTTTATATGTGTTCGTGTTAAGACCAGACGGTTTAGGGTTCTGCCTAGTAAATGATGTTTTTTTTTTTAAAATCACATTATACATTATTTATTTGTTGATTTAGTCATTTTGCGACGTTAAGCTCCACTATTTAATACACAATGTCTTCCAAGAGCGGAAAGCGGAGATTAAAGAAAATTAAGCCAAGAAAATTAGCCAAGGTCCATTGTAATAGCCTTGCTGTACCGACAAAACCGTAAATCTGACAAAGAATAATATATTAAAAAGTTACAATTTTAAGGTGTGACTGTAAATGCGACGGTTTTCAGTTCGATTCCTGCTCGTTGGAATGAGATATGTTAGGTTTGGTTCCGCCAGTCGCACACGCAATATCTCAAGTTTGGCGGAAAGAAGGAATCGCTGTTATTTTAATGATAATGGAGTGTCTTAACATTAAGTTCCCAGATACCCTAAATAGTGATAAGCTAGAAAATAATTCATTCAACAAGTACGGAACCTTCTACAGTAACTACCATTGTAATAACAATTTATTTTCATTACTCTATGAGATTCACTAAGCAATGTACGAGTATGTAGACGATAGTCATCTCTACAGATAATAAAATTATATGACGCTGGCTTGTTGATTTCATGTGTCCTAACAGCTAAGCATAAAGCAATATTGTTTACCATTAAAATCAAAGAAGTTCTATAAAAAAAAAGGAACGTATAAAATTTTTAATGTTACGGAAATTTCTAAGTTTTTATAATTCGTTATATGTCTTTTTTTTATTGAAAAGACACACAAGGCAAACGAGTGTACGGGTCACCTGATGGTCTGTGATCATCATCGCCCACGGCCCCGTGTAACACCAGGGGAGCTACAGGTGCGTTGCCGGCCTTTGAGATGGACGTAGACGCGCTTTTTGAAGGTACCCATGTCGTATCGACCTGGAAATACAGCCGCGGGAAGGTCGTTAATATTTTCTATTTAAATATTTAATGTTTTCATTTCTTCGCTCTGGTGACAAGACAAAGCGCGGCGTTGAGCTCCGCCACTCAACATGCAATGCCTCAAATTCGGCGGAAAGTGGGAAACGAAAGAGGATCGGAGTGTCTTAATATTAGGTTCCCAAGTTCCCTTTGCCTAACCTGCCATGTGCGGGATACAGCGTGAGGCTGAGTTGGGATCTGACATTTTCAACTTTAAATACGCAATGCATTCACAATGCAGCAAATAGTGAGGAACAGAAAGGTCTCAATGGGAAAAAAAGTGTCTTGACACTAGGTTCCCACGTTCCCCCTACCTACCCTGGTATATGGGAGATATAGCAGAAAAATATTACAGATTAAAAATAAATAAATATTATAGATAATTTATTGTAAGATAATCTATTAGTTTAATTAATTGCAGATACTTTAGTTGAAACAATTAAAGCTTTATGCCATTACATCGTTCATGGCCTGTAAAGACGTGATTTATACAGAATATTACAGCGTTGTGAGAACAATGCTATAAAATGGTTATTAGGATCTAGGCGGTAATAGTTTATGTAAGTATAAAAGAACAATCGTAAAATTTCTTATCAAAATATTCTATAGTCTAGATCAGCGGCTCTCAAGTAATGTCACAATTATTCAGAAAAAATCAAGTCCTTTGGATATTCGTAGGTTCACGGTGTGCCCACATACATCCATTTAGGCCTAGGGAACGGAACCTAGTATAAAGACATTATGTTCTCGTACTTCGGTTCCTCACTTACCATCGAATTGAAACAAATCAGTACTTCCTGAGATAAGTGCGTTCAAACAAACAAAATCTTCATAATTATAACATTATTGCAGATGTGAAGTATAAAATTTGGCTACCACTATTATTATATGAATAAATCATCATCACATCATGAAAAAAAAAATTTTCATGATGTGATGAAAAACGTTTGAGAATCGCTGGACTAGATAGATCAAACGAAGTGTTGACAAACAAACTAGAGTACACAAATAAAATAATTCAAACTAAATATTAGCCACTCTCGGTACTAAAATATTATGTTTCTTTCCCAATAAGCACTAAGGAAAGAAATTTATTAACTCAGCGATTTTTTTATTGTTTAGTGTACGAAATATGGAATAAAAAAAAACTCCATTTCTGATGATGATATGATTTGATAAATATGAAAAATATATAAAAATAACTCTACTCTACTCAGCTTCACGCTGTATCCCGCTCACGGCAGGGTAGGCAAAGGGAACTTGGGTACTTAGTGTTAAGAAACTCCGTTTCACGTGAAGTAAAAGATCCTAAGGTCCTTATATACAGACAACCATTGGTTTGTCGCTTGTCTTACTCTCTGTGTATAAATTACAACTACGTATCAATTTTTTTAAGTTTCATTCCATATTTAGGAAGAAAAAATATTTGTTAACGAATGAGTTGTAGCTAGCATATATGAATTTCGACGTAGCTTGCCTGATATCAATGTATGGCTCAGTGATCAAAAGCTTGGACGTCTAGAGACGCGGGTTCAAATCTCGCTACGTTAAAATATTAATATATATTTTCTAAATAAACGTGGTGTTACATTTATATTATCTATCAGAGGATAAATATTTTAATATTTTATTCAAAATGTTCATACAGCTGACGTTATCGGCCATTGCATGCGCGTTCAATGATGCCGTAACATAGATTTATCTCAGTGACGTGTTAACATTTGACATTCACACGACAAATGTTGTGGAAATTGTATAAATATGTTTATTTTATATATATTTTTTTAGTTTCACACAGTACCACACAGCAGCGTAGTTAGAAGGAACATGGGAAGCTATTACTAAATCACTACGATCCCCTTAAGAGATTATTGTTACCAGAACGATCTTATTAAAATTTTAATATCTTATTTTCAAGGGATGATTTGACTGCGCCACGGTAGGCTTATTTTGTTGTTATATTTATTTAGATTTCGATTCGAGAAAGAGTGTCCTAGGTAGTAGTATTAGTAGTAGAAGGAAAATCTAGAGGTACCATTCAATCAGATCTCGAATCATCAATTTATTTTAGAGATATTGATTTTATATGTTCCTAACAAGCTTTTTTGGGTTTAATATATCGCCCACACAGCGGAGTGGCAGAGGGAATGTAAGAACATAGTGTTAAGACACTTATTAATTCCCAATAAAAATAATCTGTAACAGATCTTAAAAAGTAAGTGAACTATAAAATAATGTAACTAATTACTTACACCCTGTACATGGAACATACAATAAAAATATATTATCTGGGACGTTTTAAAAAAAAATAACTATTTAGGACTATAGAGTCCAAAATAGTGAAGAGAGAGAATTATTATCTTTAGAATTATTGTTATATATTATATTATTGAGGCCTGCCGTGGCGCAGCGGCACAAGAGTCTGACTGTAACCGACAGGTTCTGGGTTCGATCCCCAGTCGAGGAAATGAAATATTTAATATTTTCAATTTAAATATTTAATGTTTCATTTCTTCGCTCTGGTAATAAGGCAAAGCGCGGCGTTGAGTTCCGCCACTCAACACGCAATGCCTCAAATTCGGCGGAAAGTGGGGAACGGAAGTGGAACGGAGTGTCATAACACTAGGTTTCACTTCCGTTCCCTCTGCCTACCCTGCCTAGTGCGGGATACAGCGTCAAGCTGAAAAAAAGAAAAAGAAAAAAAATATATAAATAATAATATCTGTTTGTCTATGCGTTCGTACGCGCTAATCTCAAAACTTACGGCGAACTATATTTTGTGAATCTTCAATGTAATTGTTTGTTTTATTTCAATCGGTTATTATATATTAGGTAAATAAAAAAATATGTCAATTTGAAATATTTAGTTTGATTAACTTGCTACAAAATATTTATTCTTTTCACTTTTTCTTTTCACGACTTCAGTCGTGGCACAGCAGCGTTTGATTTTTTAGGAAGGTCGATGTAGGTTCGAACCCCACTCAAGGAAATTATATATTTAATTTTTTCATATCTTCGTTCTGGTAACAAAGTAAAGCGTGGCGTTGAGTTTCACAATCACAACTAGAAAAGGACGAAGTGTCTTAACATTATTTTCCCATTCTTATATTCTAAGTGAATATATAATTTCGTCGTGTGGAGATCGAATCCATATTAAAATACGAGTAAAGTAAAGTAAACAATGAAAATGCAAAAAAAAAACATTACAAATTTATAACAAATTACAAGTAGTTCCGCTGACGTCGTTGCGAAGATAAACATAAATTTATAGGCCTTCATTTTGTGTAATGGAACGTCAAAATGATCGATTGTGTTTAAACACTGGACGCTTTTGTCCGAGTGTTTTAAGACCTAATGTGATAAAAAACAACAAAAGAAGACCTAGGCGAGTATTATGGTCGAAGTACTTTCACATGGGAAATAGATAGGTTGTGGATTCAATTCTCGGGCAAATATTTAATATTTTGATTTCTGGTGTTAAGTTCCGCAATGTAATACATTCCTCAGTTTTCATAGAATTTGTGCCCTTGTGTGTTGAGTTGCGGAAATCAACGTCACGCTTTGGCTTGACGACGACTAAATTAAAGACATCGAATATGTAGTTATTGTAGTTATTTCTACCAAGCTAAGGGTGCAAAGCTGCGGGTGAAAGTCAGTTTTAAGTATAATGCCAAAGGTTTCTTTACATATATAAACTTGAAATGATCCGTGAAGCGGTGACATTTTATTTAACCTTTGACTGTAGGTCGGGGAAATGCTTGGTAGATTTATAAATAGGAAATATACACGTGGAAAGTAATATTTTCAGTTGAAATGTCAGGATAAATGAAAATATATAATAATAATATACACATGGTAGGATGGGAAGAGTTAACTTCGAAACCTAATGTTAAGACAATCCATTCCAATCTCCACTTTCCGTTGAATTTGAAGCATTGCGTGTTGAGTGTCGAAAATCTGCGTCGCACTTTGCCTTAGTACCAGAGCGAAGAAATGAAAATATAAAAAATTTCATATCTTCAAGTGGGTCCCGAACCCACAAGCTGTCGCTCTTACTGTCACACGCTAGTGCCTCTGCGCTAGGAAGCTTCAAATATGGGAATGATGATGAATGAATTTTATTCTAAGTAGTAGTTTGTGAGATTTTTGTGTACGACGTATGAACGATGACAATATCAGAACATATTCTATTGCTCTTTACTGTCTTAGTTACTTTGTTTAAGTCAAAAAATATATAGAAATTAGGTGTTCTGAAGAGATTTTTTTCAATTTTCTTATATTTTATAAAAAAAATATTGGTTAATACTATTTTTTTTTTTCAATTGTTCCAGGTTTCGTAATTGTTGAAGAAAATTAACAAGAAAAGTTGCACTAATTTGGATTTTCTTTAACCATTCTCTTCTATATGTGAGTATCACATGTTTATCATTTATAACTAGCGACCCACACCACTTTATGTGAAAGTAGTACAAACATCCATTCTCACAAACATTTACATTTAAAATATAATACATATGTAAAATATTTAAAAGTAATATAAATTATTTTTAATGTAGGGAAAGGCATTTATAGGATCGCTTTGTCTGTCTCTGAGATCATATCAAATGTACTACGGTCCCTTAGAGCACACAAAAACTCCCGATTCTAGGTCAGCACAATCAAAAGATATGATCATTTACGCATCGGATTTTGTTCCATCTTGTATGAAAATTCAACGCGTTTTAAAAAAATATTGGGTACTTAACAGTCCACGGGACCCACAGTTATGGAAATTGACATAAAAAATTGAGATCAATATCAACATACAAACGAAAAAAGTAACAATTTATAGATATTTTATAGAGAAAATAATTATAAAATTTCACTTACAAAATGAGTGCACAAATCTTTTAAAGTAGTTAGTTCGTTTAGTCAATTGGACAACTTTCAGCTTATATATTAGAATAACACATAATTTTTATTTATCTAAAGATATCTTTAGTTTGGCTTTTTATGAGTTATTTTTCATTATTTAAGATTTAATATAAGTTTAACTCAGCTTCACGCTGTATCCCGCGTATGGTAAGGTAGGCAGAGGGAACTTAGTGTTAAGTTCACTTTGGGGTGATTTGAGGCATTGTGTGTTGAGTGGTGGAACTCAACGCCGCGTGTTACCTTGTACCAGAGCGAAGAATTGAAAACATTAAATATTTAAAATGAAATATTAAATATTTTATTTTCTCGAGTGGGATCGAACCCACAACCTGTCGGTTACAGTCACACGCTCGGGTAAATTAGCGTTTCGGTGTCTAGATTTATAGATATATGTAATATTTTTTCACTCACTCACTCAGCGGATCACGCTGTATCCCGCACGGATATGCAGAGGGAACTTGGGAACCTAGTGTTAAGTTCATCCCTCCGTTCCACTTCCGTTCCCCACTTATCGCCGAATTTGAGGCATTGAGTGGCGGGACTTAACGCCGCGTTTTGCTTTGTACAAAAGCGAAGAAATGAAAACATTAAATATTTTAATTGAAAATGTTAACCATAATATTTTTTTGTTTTAATATTTTTTTTTACAATTCATAATTCAACATCCAATAAAAAGTCAAGTCTTCTAAATCACATTTCATTACAATGACACGTTAACCTACATTTAGATTATATACAGCGCTATTTAAATCATAAAGGAAATTGTCTGAGCATTCATTAAATTCAAGCCGTAGTGAGCGAAGCTTAACCCAATTAGTTCATGTCATAATGTTGGTGCCACTGTACTGTGACCTTTTCAAGTTAGGCAAAATGAAAATAAGTATTTTTTTTTTAAAATGAAACAATTTAACGCAAAACGAAATTAATTTATTTATTATTTATACTTGAATTATTATAATTTTGGTTGTATAGCATGGTACAGTATGCCATATATAGGATGGTAGGCAGAGCGAACTCTTTTCCTCAAGATACTTCCGTTATACACTTTCTGCGGAATTTTTGTACTGCGGGTTTGCGGGCCTTGATGGTAGAGCGAAAAAATGAAAATATTAAATATTTTAATTCCTCGAGTGAGAATCGAATCTAGAACATGACGCGTTAACAGTCGCACACTTGTACTCTGCACCGCGACAGGTCTCAATTAATCAACTTTTGGTACCAAATTTCACAATATTTACAGATTTCAAAAGTGCGTGTCCGTCTTACACTTTGAAGTGCTCCAAAGTAAACAACGTACATAGATCAAAACTACAAAACAACGCTTTAAACAATTCTTGTAATTTTGTTCAAAACAAATGGAGACGTTTACGAGTTCATGGACGAGGAACGTTTAGTGCGTTTTCATTAGATGTGTCTATGGTTTGACCTATTATATATGTAGAGCCTTCGTAACCAGTAATTAGCGTTGTGGGTTCAATTCTTATTAGGGGGAAAAATATTTTCATTTCCCCATCCCTTTAAAAACTATTTTTCTTGTCTAGTAAGAGCAGTATATAGTTGATATATGTCCGTCAGTATGTATATATGTCTCTTAAATTAGACACGGAGAACGGAGTGACTTAACAATAAGTTTTTTTTGCCTTTTCTATGTACTTTGGTATTTGAACGTGCGGAAAGCTTTTTATCCTATTACCAGTTATTAAATAATTCATTATCCCACGTGGACATTGAACTAGAACCCATCGTAATCGGTATACGTTAGAGCCACTGAACCACAACGGTCTTAACTATTGACAAACTATTGTCAACAATAATTCAATATTCAAATTAGTGTGACAGGAAGGTCCTGAGCACAATACACATTGAGGTATTGTTATAACAATAGCTCTATTCAAGTATTGTGTCGTATTTACTGTTAGTTAGATTTGATAGTTTGGCGCGTAACCTATTTTGCAAATATTTTCACATGCTTATTGAAATCGCGGCGTTGAGTACCGCCATATGTAATGCTTCAAATTTGCAGAAATTTTAATGGAGTATCTTAACACTACGTTAATAAATTTCCTTTGCCTACTTAGCTATGTCCCAGACAAAGCGTGAAGCTAAGAAAAGAAAAAAAGTTTTTAAAAAAATTCTTGTGACTACATCACCTACCATAAAATAGGTTAGGCAAAGAGAATCTAGTGTTACGATACTTTACTTTTGCCCTACTTTATCAGAATGCGGAAAATTGTCTTGCGGAATTGAACGCCGCTATTTTTTTTCCTTAATATAAGATGGAAATAAAAATTATCTATTTTACCGTCTGTGAATCGAATTTATGATAGTACTTAATATTATGTTCATAATAATATTTTTATATTTTATATATTCTTGAGAGTTTGCTATATGAACTAGACGGCTTAGTTACTTATGTTGGTAGATACTCGTGCGTAGAATTCAATTTCCTATACATACTGATACCTAGCGGAAAAAAGTGTGCGAATTTGCCTCAGGAATAACAAACGATAACAACGCCTACAAAATTGAATCGTAGTACTCGTAAACGTATTCGGACTTCTCAAATCATAAATACTCTAGCTGAGTAGGTCTTTCTATTCTATTCTAGCGGTTTACATACACAACTCAACAAACACTGACCCCAGTATTTACCGGAACGTATGGTACAGGTACAAGTGTCAAACTCAAGGTTCCCGAGTTCTGTTTAGTCTGGCATGTGCGGGATATAGAGGAAAAAGCTAAGTTTGAAACATTTTTTTAGAGTCAGGTAAAAAAGAAATGAGAAAAAATGGATTACAGAAGCTTTTAATTTAATGTTATATTAGCTCAAAGCATTCTAATATAAATACAGTGCCCGATACAAAAATCATCATTAATCATCGAACCAGGTAACACCTCGTTGATATAAGTTTCTTTGCCACAGTAATTTTTAAGAGATGTTTGCTAGAAATACAAAATATTTATACTTAAATATATACAAAACAACTCATGTGGCTTCGTCGCTTAAACTATATAAATATTTTTTCATATAAACATTTAAAACAGCTAAAACCAATCAATAAGAAATTAATTTGAAAGCTTTAAAATAGCTATTTTTTTTTTATTTTTTGTCAAGCAATCATGTCCCAAATTATTATTTTTTAAATATAGTTAAATAAATAATAAGAGTCATATGTACTTTCGTATACCTTTAATAAAAAGGGTTTTTTTTTATTATGGAAAAGACAAGGCCAACGAGCGTACAGGTCACCTGATGGTGAGTGATTTCCGTCGCTCACAGCCCTGTGTAACACCAGGGGAGCTACAGACGCGTTGCCGGCCTTTAAGATGGAGGTAGACGCGCTTTTTGAAGGTACCCATGTCGTATCGACCTGGAAATACTGCCGTGGGTAGGGCGTTTCACAGATGCGTGGCGCGTGGAAGAAAGTTCCTACGAAACCGCACAGTACAGTCACAGTCCAGTGCCACGAGTCCAGATGGTGTGGATGGTACTGTAGTTTGTGACGTACTGTGCGGTTGGAAAATTCGGCGGCAGGAACCAAGTCAAACAGCTCTCCAGGACACTCCCCGTCGTAAATACGGTAGAGAACGCACAGGGTGGATACGTCTCTAGACCCACACAGATCATTGGGTCCCCAACGATTCGAACGGCTCTACGTTGTATGCGATCAAATGGTTCAAGCTGATACTGGGGTGCACCAGCCCAGAGGTGAGAACAGTATTCCATATGAGGCCAAACCTGGGCCTTATGCCCTGTATAAGGCCCGGGTCCATCAGCAGAGCGAGACAGTATTTCAGGCAAACGGTGTTTTGGCGTTAAATACTGTCTCGCTCTGCTGATGACCCCCAGTTTCTTCGAGGCGTGAATAAAGAATATTATTAGAAGTGATTTTGTACATTAGAAAAACGTGAAATCGTAACAAACAAACTTATATTGCCATTTATAACATTAGTACATTATAATATAATGGTCTGTACGATATTGCAAGCATTTAGTACAGGTTGAGTGGCAGAACTCAACGCTGCAGCATTGCCAGATCACGGTAATGAAAACAATTTCAATGTAACCATCATCATTATTGAAAGGCTCGTATCAAAAACCATACGTTGGTTTAACATGTTTATATTTATGTGTGGATCTTGAGTTTGTACATTTTCTGTATAAAAAAAACAGTTTAAGTTGTACTAACGTTTAAAATATATAATTTTATATATTATGTCCATTAATAGTGTTAGGTAAAGCAGTCAATCTGAAAAAATCTAGTTTATGTAATTATTTTCTATACTCTTGACATATTTTTTTTCAGCTTCACACTATATCCTGTAGTAGCGGCTAAAGCTCAGGGAACTTCGTGCTGTAACATCCGTTCCCACTAAGTTCCCCCCGTTCCTTACTTTCGACCCAATTCTGGAGTCATTCCGTGTTTAATGCCGCGCTTTGCTTAATTGCCAGAGCGAGAAAATAAAAATATTTAATATTCATATATTGAGGCCCGTTGTGGTGCAGCGGCACAAGCGTGCAACTGTAACCGACAGGTTATGAGTTCGATCCCCACTCGAGGAAATGAAATATTTAATATTTTCAATTTAAATATTTAATGTTTTCATTTCTTCGCTCTGGTACAAGGCAAAATGGGGCGTTGAGTTCCGCCACTCAACACACCATGCCTCAAATTTGGCGGAAAGTGGGGAACGGAAGTGGAACGGAGTGTCTTAACACTAGGTTCCCAAGTTTCCTCTGCCTACCCTGCCATGTGCGGGATACAGCGTGAAGCTAAGTAAGTAAGTAAGTAATATTCATATAAGTAAATAGCTGCTTACAATAGTTACGCGTTCTCTATACTGTAGCAAAGATATGGAAAAGCAATAAATATACATCTTTTTCACAAATGACTGGCCTAATTCGATTATTACGTGTAGTTTCAACAATACAAGCCACAACAACAAATAAAGGCGTTTCGTTCGACAATGTACGGCAACTCCCGTTATTATTAGAACATAAAATATTCATGAGGGAATGTTTATATTTGCGGATCGCGGCTTGCGAAACATCAACACTGTAATAACTAATGATTATATTGAAAAACATCCTATGGGCTGAGTGTTGTGTGGAAACGGATGGTGCAGGTTGTTTTCTTCTAAGGAGAAATTCCGCCACTTAAAAAGTAAATATTTTGCCAGATAGGCCAGTAGTGGCGCAGATGCACAAGTTGTTATTGTAAGCACAACAAGCTGTGGATTCTATTCTATCTTCGGATTTTTTTTTTATACTTATGTTTTTCTCGCTCTGGTAACAAGGCAAAGGGCGGTTGCGCCACTCCACTTACACTTAGTACGCTATACCGCAACTCGACGAAAAGTTGGGAATAAATATGTCTCGATGGGCGGCGAGAATCTGGGAATAGAGCTCTAAGCACTGGATTCTCAGATACTCTGTTAGTGTTTTATATATATATATATATATATATATATATATATATATATATATATATATATATATATATATATATATATATATATATATATATATATATATATTATATATATATATATATATATATATATATATATATTATATATATATATATATATATATATATATATATATATATACTATATATATATATATATATATATATATATATATATATATATATATATATATATATATATATATATATATATATATATATATATATATATATATATATATACATATATGTCGGCAATCAACCAACCTCGATCTGATATATGTTACGCAGCTAGAAAGAATATAAAAATATTATGCATTTTAAAATATTTTACGAGTACGTCTCTAGTGTAAATCACAAGCGCTTTATATTGAAGCGCTTGTGCTTTACTCTATTATGATTTTTTATATTTTTATTTCAAAATTTCAAAGAAGACTTTGAAAAGCTAAACCGATTATAATGTGACTAACACTGACATGTAAATAATATTCTACAAAAATCATACAGTTAAAGCGGGCTTAGCGGTAAGCGGGCAAAGCCTCACGGGGTACTACCGCGTACGTTTTTTTTTTAATGGAAAAGACGGCAAACGCTCGTACGGGTCACCTGGTGGGAAGTGATCACCGTCGCCCACGGCTCCGAGTAACTCTAACGGAGCTACAGGAGCGTTGCCGTCCTTTAAGGTGGAAGGGCACCGGGGCCCGGCATTACCTAATGCGAAACGCAATGGCCAAAGCCACTATTTAACGCCGGTCTTAAATGCCGGGGGTGGTAATAATCCCTTCGAGTCAGTAGTCATCAGTACCAGGGTGATCCTATTCTATGCCGAATTCACACGGCAAAAATAGCACTATTATAGAAGCTAGAAAGTACTAGGCCAATCAAATAATGAGAATAAAACGACATATCTGACAAATAAACCGACATACAACATGATATATAAAACATGACACAAGACACATGCCACATATGACACATATATACCTATATAGAAGAAATAGTTAAGACCGCAGGTACAGTGGGTTACATAGAATCGATTAAAAGATGTTATTTACTTTTTAGTATTTCAATAAATAAAATTTCCTACATAAAATAAATCCATAATTATAGAGTGAAAATATCTTTGGCGATGTATAAACGTGTTTTTATGCGCTGCTGGTGCCTATTAGGGTTATACTTATTAAAAATACTTTTGATTTCCTGCTATATGGTGCTTCGTAAAATTAAAATTGAAATCATTTTGCTAAAGAAAAATAATAAAAGGACAGCTTTTTCCACTACGTTTAATTTAAATATATATAAATCTAAGATAAGCCAAAGACAAAGCAAGTTAAAGGATCCTAGTGTCAAAACACTCTGTTTCATTCCGCACTTTTCGCTGATTTTGAGGCATTGCCTTTTGATTGGTAGAACTGAATCACATTTTGACTATATATAATTATAGATTCTGGTTATAAGTTCGTAGGAAACATCAGAAATGCTAAAATAACAAAACAATATACATAGTTGTTGACCACACGATTTTTAGTTCTCTTTGTTGTGGTTCACGTACAAATTTATTATTAAAATTTATACATCACTTTAAAGCTATTAATAAACGAACGTATACAAAGCTCCGAATGTTTTAAAAGTTTTTCCTTAATCAAAAGCTTTTCATAACGTTTGAATTAAGTTAAAATTTGTTTTAATTAATATAAAATATATTCAGCAAAATTATGTGAGGTGATGTTTTATGTTAAATTTTGTAATTTTTTCTTCTGCCTCATTACCAGAACCTGGTAATGAGCCATGACAGACCCTGACCTGCGCCACGTCAGACCCTGCAAAATATTAAATATTGAAATACCAACTTATCAATAGCCTTACGTAATAAGGCAAAGCGCGGCGTTGAGTTCCGCCACTCAACACGCAATGCCTCAAATTCGGCGGAAAGTGGGGAACGGAAGTGGAACGGAGTGTCATAACACTAGGTTTCACTTCCGTCCCCTCTGCCTACCCTGCCTAGTGCGGGATACAGCGTGAAACTAAAAAAAAAAAAAAAAAACTTATCAATAAAAATACCAACTTTTGATCAATATAAGCGACGGCATGCATGCATCTGCATTTTAATTCAACTTTCTATAACCTCCTGAATGAATTGTAACTGAATACATAATACATATACAATGCTAAGTTGGAAAATATTCCACCCGTTTCACACACTCGTGCAAAAACATCATAAATAGAGCATACAAATGTAAAGAGCGAGTCGAATCAATGTCTTGGGTTCCGTACAGTATATTAAAATTTATCATTACACGTGATACTTTTCTTTCTTTATTTTCACCTTGTACTACTTACATAGTAAGGTAGGCAGAGGGAACCTTATATTAAGTACGCGCTCCCTACTTGCAGTTCAATTTAAAAAGGGCCACTGTGGAATTACATGTAACCAAAACTATTAAAATTAAATACTTCATTTTCCATTTTACAATCAGACGCTGTAAATTAAAAAATATTCTATATAGTTAATTATGAATAGTATTAGAAATTTCCTTTCTGACACTTTAGTTTATAGTATGTATTATTTTAAAAATTAAATCAATCTCAAAACAAAGTATAATTATTTAGGGGACAATATTAATAAAAGGTTGAAACAATATTAATAAAATGTCTATCGTCTAGCGACTGTTAAGGTGACAGATAGTGGATTCGTTCTCCACTATAGGAAAATAGAGAATTGGACACAGTGTCTTAAGACTAGATTTTCAACTAATTTCGTCTATCATGTCATTTAATAACAATAATAATAAATATAAATTAATATAAATTTTACTCGACTGTTGAGTATTTACATTATCCATATAAGTCCACATCATGATTAGGAGTATAATCTCCAATCCAGAGAAATAAATATACTTGCATATTTGTATTCCTTTTAGTTAAAAACGTTATAAAAGCAGAACGAAAATAAGGAAATGTCTCATTATTACTTTTGTGTTTGTTATTATAAAGAAATACGTGAGCAGAATGAACGAAATAAAATAAGTCCAACATTATAATCCCTACAGGGACTTCCCTAGTCACGTTTTTATTATTTTTCATTTTCATATGAATAAAGTTATCATTGTGACGATATGATATTTCGTTTTTTTGTATTTTTCATTTTTTTGGTAATATTTTTTTAGCTTCACACTTTAATCACAGCGGGTAGTCAGATATAATGGAGCACGTAACTCTGTATCTATCATATTTTTTATATATATATATTACTAGTAAAAACTAGTAATAAATAAATTGCAGTAATAGCTTAGCCGTGTGATTCCGGCTTAGAATAGGATCACCCTGGTACTGATGGTGTCGTAAGAGGCGACTAAAGTGCGTGTGGTAGAGTCATGTTGCCAGTAATGGCAACACGCATGGGCAGACTTGACTTGGCCACTGCGTTTCGTATTAGGTAATGCCGGGCCCCGGTGCCCTTCCACCTTTAGGGACGGCAACGCTCCTGTAGCTCCTCTGAAGTTACTCGGGGCCGTGGGCGACAGTGATCACTTACCACCAGGTGACCCGTAAGCTCGTTTGCCGTCTTTTCCATAAAAAAAAAAAAAGTTAGAAAAGACCTCGACACTACAGAGTGTATACATTGAATGTCTTTGTGTGAACACAGGTGTCTTTTAATCTAAATTTTATTATGACACGCTAAATAGTACAACATTAGCTGCAACGTGAGTGTCAAAAACTGTATTGATTAATTTTTCGAACAGGCTTAACATTTTTGTTATACCGCATCAAAAAACGCATTTCATTATGACCGGGTTGCGTGTGAACCGCTCGGACGATATTACCGTACATTTACAACATGACACTGCTCAGACAAAAGAAATCAGTATGTGTGAAAAATATATTATTTAATGTATGACTTTTATGGCGAAATTAGACATTTCGTGTACCATGACAGTTGTTTAAAAAGTGACTCTATTGAGGGGCCTATCGTGCTTCAAAGGTACAAACGTGCTACTGTGAATATTACGACAGGCTATGGGTTCAATCCCCAGGCGAGATATGAATGATAAAATATTTTCATTTTTCTAGCACTGGTAACGACGCAAGCGCGGCGTTAAATTCCGGTACTCAAAATGCAATGCTTCCTGAAATAGGTGGAAAATGGGGACGAAAGTATCTTAATAAGAACAGACGTCCCAAGCCCAGGATTTTTTGCCTACCCTATAATGCGAGGGATACAGTATAAAGATGTGTATTACACGTAAAAAAAATTGGGTTACGTAAAATTGATAAACGAAATCTTATCACGTGTAATTCTTTCTATTATTGTGTCAAAACAAAAACATTTTATAATATTTATAAGATCTTTGATTTTCGCTATTATTATACATTTTAAATGAAATAAATTTTAATAATATTATTATGAAATCAAACGGATCCCTAAAACTATTTTTGCTCAGTCCTCATATTACAGAAAGTACAGCTATTTTTCACCTTTTTTGTGAGACTTTAATTTTAGATTATCCAAAATAATGGCGTTAGTTTTAATATTTTCCCTGAATACCTTACTTTGTGGACCGTTTTGTATATTGTTTAAAAATATACGAGCCGAGTTAGTCGACTTTATTTCATACACTTTGCAGTGTAATAGAATACCGCTTTGTGGGAAGTTTTTTTAATTGTTTATTTATAGCTTAAATTTCTGTCTGTGCTCTGTCACCCTGTGTGGTATAAGCGTGTCACTGTAAAAGCGATAGTATGTGGGTTCGATTCCCACTCGGAGAAAAGTAATATTTAATATTTTCTAATTAAATATTTAACGTGTTCTTCGCTTTGGTAACAAGGCATAGCGCGGCGTTTAGTTAAGCCACTCGACACACAGTGCCTCAAATTTGTCGGAGAGTGAGGAACAGAACAGAATGTCTTAATCCTTGCATGCACTGGATACAGCGTGAAGCTAGTGAAAAGTGTAAGGAAAGTTGTTGGTATACCATACATTTATATATATATATATATATATATATATATATATATATATATATATATATATATATATATATATATATATATATATATATATATATATATATATATATATATATATATATATATATATATATATATATATATATATATATTTGTATACTCTGTGTGAAAAAACAACTTCATATACAAAGCGACAAAATGAAAAAGAAATCAAGGTATATATGTTGAATTTAAACTTTTAAGCTTTTAATATAAAGCACTTACGGTATTTACTAGAGAGCGTTGGTAGAGCGCTCGAGTTTTATAAAATAATATTTCTTTACTATAGGCGGAGTAAACGTAATTAAAAAAACTGTTCTACATGCACCGTTAATTTTTTTTATTACATTGAATATTCGTGAAAAAATCATTCGAGTAGGGATCTCGCCCACGAGCTTTGCGTTTACGGTCGCCCATTGTGTCGCATATAGAAAGGCATGCAGACTCTGGGAACTAAATAATAACGTACTCTGTTCTCCATTAAGATATGTCTTTTCTCCACTTTTCACTGAATTTTTGAGGCATATTTTGTTGAGTGGCGAAACTCGACGCTACGCTTTGTTATCGTATATTTCGTTACTACTCGATAGCGAGGAAATACCTATATTTGGAGCCTTATCCATAACCGTAGCATGTACTGTAGCACAGGCAGATGGCCTCGTCAATATCTTCCATCGGTTAATACGTTAGAAACAGTTTAATTTTCTCGTTCTAGTGAAGCAACTCGCAGCGCTGAGTTTCGCACAAAATAGTTTAAACCTAATAACATTAAATAATTACAAGTAAACTTAAGACCTTTTATGGAGTACGGGTACGAGCTTGGGCCTATAAACGCTACAGGTTATGGGTGCAATCCACTCAAAGAAATTAAATATTTAATATTTTTATTTCTTCACTCTGATAACACATGCTAAGTTTCGCCACTCAACACACAATGCCACAATTTGGCGGGAAATGGGGAACGATTCAGCTTTAAATTACTCAGCTTCATACTCTTTCCCGCACATGGCAGGGTAGGCAGAGGTAACTTGGGAACCTAGTGTTAAGACACTTTGTTCCATCGTCCACTTTTCGCCGTTTTTGAGACATTGCGCGGGACTCAACGTCGCGCTTTGCCTTGTTACCAGAGCGAATAAATGAATATAATAAATATTTAATTTGAAATATTAAATATTTCATGTCTTCTAGTGGGCACCGAACCCACAACATATCACGTTAACAATCTCACGCTTGTTCCCTGCGCCATGACAGGCGGGATACAGCGCGAACTAAAAAAAAGAGCTTATAATTACATTTTAAACTGTAATACAGCTATTTCATAATAAATTAAAGTGTTCTTTAAGCTCAAGGCGCGGCAAAGTGCAACTCACCTACTAATTGACCATCGCTCGTTTAATTACTTGTCTAGACGCCCATTAATTAGTAGTAATTGTATTAACGCCTATACATTATATCGATAAACTTATTTATATTTTGAATAGCTGTAATGTGGATTTTGTTGTAAACGCGAAGATTGTTGCTTCTATTTCAACTCCAGCAAATTATTATATTAATTTTTTTTTGTTATTTTTAATCTGGTGGATGAATTGCGGCGTTAAGCTGAGCGTGAGCAAAAAGAGCCATTTACACCATTTACAGTCGTAATCCACTGATCGCGATATTTGAAATATTTTTTAATCAAGTTGATATTAATAAATTTTATCTTAGCACTCTACCTGAAGACTAGCAGTGGCTAGTCTTGTTAAGATACTTTGTTCCACACTATTTCATTAATTTTAAAACTATTGCGTACTTAGAGGCGTTTAACGCCGCGCTTGTCACTAGATCGAGGGAAATAAAATAACTGATTCACACGATCAAGACGCCTGTCTTGGCGCAAGTGAACAAGCGTGTCCAGCATAAACCTGATAGATTGTGAATTCGAACTCCATAAAGAAATTAAATATGTAATGTTTTCATTTTGACGCAAAATGTTACATACTACGTTGCGTCGCACTGGTAACGAAGCAAAGCGCGGCGTTGACTTTCGCCATTCAACACACAGTGCCTCATTTACAGGTAAATTAGACGCTGATAATGACATTAAATTTACTAGATAACATTTAAATATAAAATAGGAAAATTAATCTAACACAAACTCCTACTTTTCCATTCGTTACTAATCGAAACCATCGAAATATCTATTCAAGCGTTTCAATTAAGCTCAAGTATTTGCTGGACTTTCAAAAGCTTGCCGATTATAGCTATTTCATGGAAGCTTATTTCAATCAGGTCATCCAAAACGCGAGATTACGAAATAAATTAGTTTCATTCTAAACTAGCGCCCCTGTCAGCTTCACCCGCTTGAAATACATGATTGTTGATTAAGTAATTTGTATTCCTTTGTTTTAGTAATGGCACTGTCATTTTAAAAACAATATCTAATTTGAAAGTAAAATTTCAGCCAATTTCATGTGACAGTTATAGCAATTTTGTCGAATGATATTCACAAAATTTTATCATTATATTATTTATAAGCCGATTTAAGTAAAATGATTGAGGAAAAGCTTCCAAAAGTACAGAAAATACAGAAAACATAGAAAAAATTATAAGTAGCAGAAATAATATCGAAAACTGAATTTTAATACCAATTTCATTTTATGTATCCAAATAACAAAGACAAATTTCCTAAGTGTGGAATAACACTTTAAGAATAGTAAAAAAAATAACAGAGCTGATATTATAAACAAAGCCTCTTTAACGATCGATGTAATCTCGATACTATTTATAATTACAACGGGATAATCTAGAAATATTTTGTTTGAGCTGTTTCGTTTCAAATATTAGTGGGCGAACTCGATTTCGATATCTGATTGCAACGATCTTTTTCCTATGACTATAGGAGACATTGTATGTTCCATGGCTAAACTCAACGCGGCGTTTGAAATACTCTCATGCCATGCCATGCCTTTATAAAACAGGAGTGTCTTAACACTGGGTTCTCTAATTCCCTCTGCCTACCCCGCCATACGCGGAATGCAGCGTGAATCTAATAAAAAAAAACATGACATTCACCAATCAGTTGTCATAAAAGTATCTTACCAAAAAGAGCACGTGTAAAATTAATATTTTTCTTCATTTTAAAAAAACAGTGTATGCTTAGCTGTATCTCCATAGTTAGTATGGAAACGACTATGAATAAGGAAAATGGAAAATATAAAGATTGTGCTCTTAACGTTAGCAGAAAAAGACCTAAAGCATCGCCAAATGTTTGAAGTTTCTTAGTTATAACATTTTCACCTCTCACTTAATATACTTCATATATATATATAAATATATATATATATATATATATATATATATATATATATATATATATATATATATATATATATATATATATATATATATATATATATATATATATATATATACACATCATCATATATATATATATATATATATATATACATTTGCCGTGTGATCCCGGCTTAGAATAGGATCACCCTGGTACTGATGGTGTCGTAAGAGGCGACTGAAGTGCGTGTGGGAGAGTCACGTTGCCAGCAATGGCAACACGCATGGGCAGACTCGACCGGATTATTACCACCCCCGGCATTTAAGACCGGCGTTAAGTAGTGGCTTTGGCCACTGCGTTTCGCATTAGGTAATGCCGGGCCCCGGTGCCCTTCCACCTTAAAAGACGGTAACGCTCCTGTAGCTCCTCTGGAGTTACACGGGGTCGTGGGCGACGGTGATCACTTACCATCAGGTGACCCGTACGCTCGTTTGCCGTCTCTTCCATATAAAAAAAAAATGTCTTGATACTAGGTTCCCGTACCCTGCCTAGTGCTGGATACAGCGTGAAGCTAAAAAAAGAAACAAAATGTTTAATGAACCCAGTTGTTACTGTAAATGTCAAAATAACTACGTTTATATTTTTGAATATTACATTTAAATTGTAGATAAGTTTCTCAGTTATAACATTTTCACCTCTCGCTTAATATTTCAGGAATAAAAAGCACAACTTGAAAGTTTTATAGTCAGCAATTCTTGGTTCGAGCGCTCTTCATATATTTTAGTCAAGTTATTGATGCCTGGGTTCATTTAAGATTTCATACATATTCATTTTGGATGAGGTGCTGAAGCTTCTGGAAAATTTTGCAATCAGTGATATTATTTTGTGCATATATAAAATTTAAATTCTTGTGGCAAATTTTAACGCGGGGGCAGAATCGTGCGACTTAAGAAAATGAAATATTTGTTATTTTATTTTCCTCGCTCTGCTAAGCCAAAGCGCGGCGTTCAGTTCCTCCGCAATACCAAATTCGGTGGTAAAAATGAAAAGGAGTGTGTCGATTGGAACTTGTGACATAATCCGCTTAAGCTTATTACTATACTATAATCAAAAAGTACAAAATATTCACATAAATAGTAGACAATGAATTATTCTGACATATTATCTATATTACTGCAAAGTTTCATCTTTATACGTACAGCAGTTTTTGCGTGAAAGTTAAACAAGCATCTGTTCTCACAAAAAATCACATCCTGTCTATCTAAACCGGCCAGCTACAAAAACATACATTTACTTATGCAAGAATCAAATGACCTATTTACTTCAATCATCTTAAATAACAATAGAAATGCGTCCGCAGTGCTGGCGGCAGATAAATGCGCCATCTGCAATAGACAGTTAATTAAAGCCCACGCGGGTTATTTTATCAAACACGTACCTATATATTTGAATACTATAATTAATCTTTCGCCTGTAGGTGACAGATTGGCTTTATTTCACAGCCATTAAATACACCTGTACTGCACAAAACGGCTGGTTGTTAAGGATAAAGTGAGCTGTAAGAACTGCATTGAATGTTCCTTGTGACAATATCAACATATGGCATATTTTTTTAGCTTCAAGCTGTAACACTTTAAGGGACAGAAGGAAGCAGAAGGAACCTGTGGGAACATTAGGTTCCCTCTGCTTACTCTGCTATATGTAGAATACAGTGTGAACTCGAATAAAGGAGGAATATATGCTTTTTTAACATCAAATTAATTGTTAGTTAATTTTTGTAGCTCTTTTATATTTTTTTTAAGCGCATTGGATGTACGGGACATGGCAGGGTAGACAACGGAAACCTGGCATCCTAGCATCAAAACACGCCATTCTCATTAAAATACTTCCGATCCCCATCATAACGAAATATATATTTCTATTACCGTCCACTTAATCCGACTACTAGGAGAGATTCACAAGTCGTTAGAGTTAGTTTGGACTTCGGCAACTTGCATAGCCAGCTTAGTGACTTGTCTAATGTGTTTCTCGTGTTCGTCATATCTATTAAGCGTACGTGCTTATCCTGTTGGGATTTGGAATAGCTTGCTTTTCGTGGAAATTTTGCTACATTTTTTTTATATAATAGACTAATTTTAGACCGCAACGTTCCCCCACCACAGTCAGTCTGTCTGTATAACTCTTAGATTAATGAACCAATGCTTTTTCGCCATCGATAGCCTTGTTCATCATGGTGGTCCTTAGCTACGTTTTATGAAAAGCAGATTAACAATTTAAGAGCAACAAACACTTTGACTTGCAGCCAGTATGACTACTATACAATTTCAAACTTATAATTTTCAGTTGTACAAACAACGTTTATCTACATTTTGGCACAAAAAATTCTAAAACGCAAAATTTACCAACGTGGCGAAAATTAAACAACGTGAAAAAATATATTTAATTATTCCACGTGTCAGGTTGGGGTTTTGTTTTTGTTAACGCGTTTTGTGTAGGTGACGACTATTACTTTATGACACCCAATTTTAAAAAAATATATTAGAAATGTTTTTACGCATGCAAATATGTACGTTGAAAATTTTGCGATTTAATAGGCAAAGCGCGACGTTGAGCGCCGTCACTCAATATGCAATGCTTTCAGACTCTGGCGATGGAAAATTTGGAATGGACTAATTTACTGGAAATGGAATGTCTTTACTTTCCAGATTCCAGGCCTCTACTTATATTGCTATATAGAATATATATAATTTGACGCATTCGGTTTTTTTTTGCAGAGGAAAAGAGATAAAAAAGTATACACTTTATGTCATTCTACGTAACTATTTAAGTTGTTGATTGACAGGTTGTAGATTTGATACACACTCGAGAAGTTAAAGTTTTTCATATTTTCATTTTTTCGCCCGTGTTTCAAAGCAAAGCGCGGCGTTGAGATCCGCGTTTTGTACATAATGGTCATTATTAGAATTACTCGCTCTTTGGAATTAACCGAATGTACCATTTTATTTAAATTCACGTTGTCATTGTTATATTTTAAATGTATTATAGCGGAAAGTTTGTGGTTTTATATATCATATTTAAAACAAATTGAGTATCGTATCCGCCCATCTTATCGTAGCAGCACAGCTCTGGTTATAAACGTAAAGGTTAGTTAGTCACTTCGATTCCCATTCTTATGATTTTTTTACTTCTTCGCTCTAGTAAGAAGACAAAACGGTGATAAGTTACGCCACTCAACAGAAAACATCTCGAATATAGATCGAAGTTCCTACTCTATACCCTACAATGCGGAAAAAAACATAAAGCTATTAAACACTAGCAAAATTTCCCAAAGTTCTAACCATCTTTCAGCTTCCTTATAATAACGATACGTCAAGTTAATAATTTGTTTCTTGTTATAAAGTATCGCTTTATCACCACAAAGCTTTTATTGAACGCTCATTATATTGTGTAAATATGTAGCAACTTATACTATTATACTGTATAGGATTAGAAATGAGGCCTGTCGTGGCGCAGCGGCACAAGAGTGTGACTGTAACCGATAGGTTCTGGGTTCGATCCCCAGTCGAGGAAATGAAATATTTAATATTTCTTAATTTAAATATTTAATGTTTCATTTCTTCGCTCTGGTAATAAGGCAAAGCGCGGCGTTGAGTTCCGCCACTCAACACGCAATGCCTCAAATTCGGCGGAAAGTGGGGAACGGAAGTGGAACGGAGTGTCATAACACTAGGTTTCACTTCCGTTCCCTCTGCCTACCCTGCCTAGTGCGGGATACAGCGTGAAGCTGAAAAGAAAAGAAAAAGATTAGAAATGTAAGTACACTGTTGTACGTTACTTACTTACTTACTTACTTAGCTTCATGCTGTATCCCGCACATGGCAAGGTAGGCTGAGGGAACTTAGGAACCTAGTGTAAAGACACTCCGTTCCACTTCCGTTCCCCACTTTCTGATGAATTTGAGGCATGGCGTGTTGTGTGGCGGAACTCAACACCGCGTTTGGCCTTGTACCAGAGCGAAGAAATGAAAACATTGAATATTTAAATTGAAAATATTAAATATTTCATTTGCTCGACTGGGGATCGAACCCACAACCTGTCGGTTACAGTCACACTCTTGTGCCGCTGCGCTACGACAGGCCTCGCTATTGTACGGTAAATAAGCCCATAGTGAAGCAGGATGCATAAGGCTGTAAATGCGACGGTTGTTGGTTCGATTCGTACTTGGAGAATACATTGATTAATTTTTTGCTGTATTAATAAGATAAAGCGCGGTGTTAAGTTCCACCACGCAATATTCAATGTTTCAAATCAAACTAGGTAAGCTAGGCGAACAGAGTGTATAGAAATAAACATGGTAAATTATATTATACTTCAAATATACCATAGAAACGGATGTCTTGGCTCTATTCAAGCTCATTACTATCGAGCCTATCCACAATCATAAGCTGTTCCTCTGCACTATTATGATATGTAGAAAACTTAACATGCATATTTTTTTTAGTTTCACGCTATGTCCTATACATAGTAGGGTAGGGAAAAAAACGTTCTTGAGACATTGCATGTTGAGTTAAACTCCTCGAGGACGGATCGAACCCACAACCTGTCAAAATGAGACCCTGTGCCACGACTGGCCTTAAATAATGTGTATGGATTATATTACCAAGTATGAGGATACACATGTATGCAGATTACTGTATACATAATTAGTTTAAAGATCAAAGTGTTTCCCGGAAGTTGATCCGTCGTAGTAACGTGGCTTAGCTTGCCGGTATAATTATATTGAGACTGTAAATAAATTTAGTTACCTTGTTTAAGATTAATATTTACGTTCATTAATTATTGAAAAGCTGCCACTTGGGAAATTGAATTATTTGTAACGAGAAGCATCGTTTAGTTTAGGATAAGGGAACCTGTTAGACATTTTTAAAATACTTCTTTTCTATTACAACATTTCTGTTACCTAATGTCAACTGAAATCAGAGGCGTTGAGTGATGAGTGGCGGAACTCAACGCCACGTTATGCCTTGTTACCAGAGCAAAGTAATGAAACCACAATCCATGGCGTTTACTAGCGTAAATTAGTGCCCCAACACCATTATATGTAAGCCCCAAAAAAAATTAAGCAACAATTTCTATTATATAACTTTGTGTATATTACTTCGTCAACTTTATAAGTCTTTATTGTTAGACAAATTGTAGGACAGTAAGTCATTGTGAGCTGAGGAATGTAATCGAGACACAAATTATCCTAGAAACTATGTACAGAATAACTTAACAAGCAAGTTTGATAGAAATAAAAGCTCCTTTGTTACTACGTTAGTAAACTTTCCAGGGCTCAGTGACGAATAGAGCTTTTGTGAGGCCATTTGTTAGCTTTACTACAATGTCTATTAAGTTTAGGAGAGACAGGATAGAATAAACTTAAGGAAATTTAATATATTCCGTTAACTTAACTTAACTTAACTTAACTTAGCTTCACGCTGTATCCCTAGCGGGGTAGGCAGAGAGAACGGAGCGCCAAACGCTACGGTCTCGGCATACCTCTTTCGCCTCGTCCACTGTCATCAACCTCTTCATACATGCCCTCCGGGGGGTCCTCATGCTTTTTACGTGACCTTCCTCCAGTATCGTCGATACTGTGTTTTCGAAGGTCAACTCTCTCTTACCACCCACTTTTCCTTCATAAATCTTTTTTACCATTCTTTCTTCACTCATTCGCTCGACGTGCCCAAACCACCTGAGCACGTTGTTCTTCATTCTCACTGTGACATCCACGCTAGTACCTGCCATTCTGTGTATTTCTTCATTGGATATGCGATCAGGTAAACTGACTCCGCATATCCGACGAAGAGATCGCATCTCTACAGCAATCATCTTTCTTACATTCTTCTTCTGTAATACCCACGTTTCGCTGCCGTATAACAGTGTCGGTACCAACACTGCATTGTGTACGGCCACACGCGCAGCTATGCTGACGTTTCGCCGTCTCAACAATGCAGCTAAGGCACCGTTAACTCTGTTACCGGCAGCAATACGCCTTTCAACATCCATTTCGTATCTACCGTCTCTGCTAAACATACTTTCCAGATATACTACCTCATTCACTTGTTCTAATATCTTATCATTTACACTGACCTTGCAAACTGTTCTTTCTTCATTTCTTTCATTTCTTTCAAATACCAGAACCTTTGTCTTATTATTTCGTTATTTTGTAATAATAAAAATTAAAAATGTGATCGTCGTGGATTGTGGGTGCGATTTGTAATTAGAGAAGTTATTTAGAAGAAATCTAAATCACTCCTGCTTTGGAAATAAGGCAAAGTGCAGCGTTGAGTTTCACCCTTCAGGACGCACTACGCCCGTGTGCACGAATGGGAACGAATAGGCAGAGGGAACTTGGGAACCTAGTGTTACTAGAGAACTAGGACATAACGCGTCTTAGAGTTCCGCTACTTAATATACAATACCTCCGAATTTCATTGACAAATGGGGAACGGATATGTCTTAACGTGAACGGAGTATCTTAACACAATGTTCCCAGGTCTCTCTGCCTACGATAGTTTGGTAGGATAGAGCGTGAAGCTAAGAAAAATTAAAATATTACTTACAGTTTCCGCCTGAATTAGAAAGATTGCGCATTCGGGGGTTGACCTCAATACTGAAACTGTAGAATATATTTCGTAAATAAACCTGCTTTAAAGAAAACTATAGCCCCCCAGAGGACATGTAAAAAGTGATTGATAGCTTATGAGGGGAAAGAAGTAGGCAGACAGAGAATTTAGAACTGCTGTCTGTCTACTTTTGTTTGTACCGTTTTATTAGCCAGCATGCATGCTTTAAAACATGTAATAAAAAACAAATTGAAGTTAACTGATAACTGTCACGCCTTTAACCAAATAATTCCGCTTAATATTATTTAACATATGCGAAAAGCTTACCGGAATCGGATTTGCACATATTCTGTAAAAGCTCCGAGTAAAAGCTGGTAGGTGAATAAAACGAACCGTTTCGTTTCACATCGTCGGAGTCAAATCATTTTCAAATAATATGAAATTTCTTCGTAGAATCTGAAGCGAGTGATTTTTCAATTGAAAAGTAAATTTTATACCATTTGTCTCGGTGCTCTCGGATTTCTTATATCGTCATGCTTGCATTTCCAATAAGAGCTTAAATTTGAGAGATTTATATTTCAAGTTGCTTAGAATTATTTATTAAATTGTCTCTACACGCGGTACTCTCAATGCCGCGATTTGTTTTTATATAACTTAACGCTACAGTCTCGGCATACCTCTTTCGCCTCGTCCACTATCATTAACCTCTTCATACATGAGCTCCGGGGAGTCATCACTCTTTTTACGTGACCGGCCTTCAGTGTCATCGATACTGTGTCTTCGAAGGTCAACCAAAGTCTCCCCCTTCCTCTCGTACCACTACACCGTTACACTTTTCCTTCATAAATCTTTTTTACCATTATTTCTTCATTTCATTCTTCATTCGCTCGACGTGCCCAAACCACCCGAGCACGTTCTTCTTTATTCTCACTGCGACATCCACGCTAGTACCTACCATTCTGTGTATCTCTTTATTGGGTTTGCGATCAGCTAAAATGACTCCGCATAGTCTTTTACTGTAATACCCACGTTTCGCTGTCGTTTAACAGTGTCCAGTAACAGTAACAGTGTTCTAACACTGCATTGTGTACGGCCAAACGCGTAGCTATGCTGACGTTTCGCCGTCTTAACAATGCAGCTAAGGCCCCGTGAACTCTGTTACCGGAACATTGTTGCATGTGGAACGACTTTCCACATGCATTTCGTATCTTTCATCTCTGCTAAACATACTTCTCACATATACTACCTCATGTGTTGTTAACTCTGCCGACCATTATAAATGTAGTATACAGAATAAAGATAAAAAAAGGAAAAATATAAATTCATAGGCATTACTCTTACACGTTTAGCTAAATGCTTAAGAAAGGAATGCCTAACGAGGTAGCCGGAGAAAAAGAGTGTAAAATACTTAAAAGTAAAAGTAAACCCAACTTTTCGACCTCACACCTTTGTCACTGTCGTTACCTTTATCATACATGTCCACCTAAGGGAAGTATGTTTTACTTAATAGTTTTTACTTAACATACCTATTATAAATATATATATATATATATATATATATATATATATATATATATATATATATAAATATATATATATATATATATATATATATATATATATATATATATATATATATATATATATATATATATATATATATATATATATATATATATATATATATATATATATATATATATATATATATATATATATATATATATATATATATATATATATATATATATATATATATATATATATATATATATATATATATATATATATATATATATATATATATATATATATATATTTAGGTGAGACAAAAAAAGTACGATGTATATAGCGGGGAAGGCAGAGGGAACCTAGTGTAAGACACTCCTATTAGCACTCACGCTTGGCGGAACTTAACGCCGCAATTTTATCTTGTTACTAGTACAATGATAATTAATTTAAAATAATTCATTCGCCTTTTAAATGGGATCTACGTTTATGTATATGTTAAAAATATTAATATGTCTTTATAATAAACAAATTGAGTTCGAAAACGTGTGACTTTAACCGATGGGTTGTGGGTTCGATCCCTACGAAATATTTAATATTTTCAATTTAAATATTCGATGTTGCAAAACACGGCGTTGAGTTCCGCCACTCAACAGGCTGTGCCTCAAAATTCGGCGGAAAGTGGGTAACAGAAGTGGAACGGAGTGTCTTTACACTAGGTTCCCATGTTCCCTCTGCCTACCCTGCCATACAGGATGAAGCTGAGTGAGTGAGTGAGTGAATAAACAAATTAAATCAAAGAAACCCTGAGAAAAATGACTATTCATATAATAATAAAATACGTACTAAGCATATCTGTATGTCTTTATATGAGTATCTCCTTAGGAACCAACATTTTTGATGCCCCTCGAATGTTATATGAGCCAACATCGTAAAAATACGAGACAAAAATAATAAAATGCCCTTAACATTCATACAGTCGTATTTTTATGCTTTAATAATATTTTGGGTCACATTCACAGTAATTCAGGCATTCGTTTTTACTGTACTAATAACTGAATCTGACTTTACCAGATAATAAAAAGGTTTTGTTGTATAAGAAAGAAAAATAAATACATGTCAAATTATATAATGAGTGCCTCATAAGAATCTGTTGATTAGTTTTTGCAAAAACAAACAAGTTACAAACAGATAAAAAATATGTTTTTGGCTTCTGTTATTTGATATTATATATTGAATACGAGCGACTCGCTCGAGGCTTCGCCCGCATCAACATCACTATCTTTCTTTTACTAATATGAATTACTTTTGTGTTATAATAACCTTATTATTTTTTAATTCCAAAACATATTGAACACTAAAATTACTATTACACAACATTTCAGTTCTCCACATTATGTCAAATTTGAGTCATTGCTTGGAGACTGGCGCAACTCAACGCCGCGCTTTATCTTGTTACCAGAATGAGAAGTGGAACTATTAAATATTTCGTTTTCGAGTGGGGCTCAAGCTCCAAGCTGTCGCGTTTACAGTCACACGCTTGCGCCACTGCGCCACGATAGACTTTTATTGCTTTTAGTTACTAGATTGAGAAAAAGTAAAAAAAAAAAGTTCTCGAATACCCATTCAACCTATATTGAACCTACATAACTGTATTATAACACACAGCACATTTAACTTAATTCAACTCAGCTTCACGCTGTATCCCGCACATGACAGGGTAGTCAGAGGAAATTTGGGAACCTAGTGTTAAGACACTCCGTTCCACTTCCATTCCCTACTTATGCACATATTTTTTTTAAATATTATTTAAATTATAAAATAAAAGAGACTGTAAAAAAACACGAGCATTAGGCAGTCATAAACATGTAGCCTGTAAAGATTTTAGGCCGCCTCACTGGGCCTAGTGGATATCTAAAACGATTGAGAAAATCCGGATCAGTATTGGGGCGTCTTTTACTATCTTACATACAGTGATAGTTTCCCGAAAATTGAATAAAGATAGTCAACAACAGCCAATAACAGTCTGTAATTTTATTGTAATGTTTGTGAGAGCTTCCAAGTTTGTAAAGGGGTGTTAATGCAATTGTACGCGGCGCTTATCGCGGAGTTAAATACTGCAATATTTTGAAATTGCACTATAAGTGGAGAAAGGAATGCATGCTTTAACACTAAGTTCTTACTGCCTATAAAAATTTACTAAGAAATTATCAAACATTGCGTGTTTTGCTTCATTTCGCGAAGAAATGTTAATTATGTTAATTTCCCTGAGCGGATATCGAAATCCCAACAATAATAATTACAGTTCGATGTAGTAACGCTGCGCCATAGCGGCCTCAACAAACTAAGCCTCGCCCAAAGTTCTAATCGGATTATTAAAATATGAAATAAGGCTTCATTCAATCTCAAAATGAGTTTATTAATCGTAAATAAAGTTCAGCTGTAATTTTTTTTTTGTATTTTTATTTACGTACTAGCGACTGGCTCATGGCTTCGCCCGTTTGAAATACGAAATTATTATATTAGTTATCTGCGTTACTTCTAAGAACAATATCATTTTATAAAAATATATCTATAAATTTTAGAAAGTTTCAGCCCATTTAATTACAAAGCTTTTTGTAGAAATTTTGTCGAAGAAAATCGTTCGAAATAATAGAACAGTACCTACAGTAGATTTTTTTTTTGGTTAAGTCATGTCTGAGATTAGATAAAACAAACGCACAGAAAACATGTCTATTATAAACAAAAACATTATTTCTCAGTATATTACTCATACACTCAGCTTCACGCTGTATCTCGCACATGGCAGGGTAGACAGAGGAAACCTGTGAACCTAGTGTTACTTCATTCCATTCCATTCCCCACTCTCCGATGAAATTGAGGCATTGCGTATTGAGTGGCGAAATTGAACGCTGCGCTTTATAGATTTGACCCCACTGGAGAAAATTATATAAACAGCGTTGAGTTCCATCACAAATGACTCCAGAATTCGGTGGAAACGGAAATATACAAAATGTGTTTACTCACGAAATAAATTGAATCTGCAGATCGTATTAATTAAAAGCTATAAATTAAGTACTTGTTGTTGAAATGGAAATTAATTATTTTGTTTCGTTACAGATCTGACGAGGCTGGGACGCGGCATGCGGCAGCTTTATAGGTGGTTATTTGTTTTGCATTAAAAGTTTAGTTGGTTATCTTTTGCGCTTTCAGCATTAGATAATATTAAATGTAAATAAATTATGAGGTCTGCCTACAGGATTTGGGTTTGATCCCCAATCGAGGAAATGAAATATTGAATATTTCGGCGTTGAGTTCCGCCACTCAACACGCCATGCTTCAAAATTCGGCGGAAAGTGGGGAACGGAAGTGAAACGGATTGTCTTAACACTAGGTTCGCAAGTGCCCTCTGCCTACCCTGCCATGTGCGAGATACAGCGTGAAGCTGAGTAGAGCTGAGTAATTTAAATATTTAATGTTTTCATTTCTGCGCTCGGGTACAAGGCAAAACGTGCAACGCCTCAAATTCGGCGGAAAAGCGGGACCGGAAGTGGAACGGAGTGTCTTGAGGAGTGTCTGGGTTCCCAAGTTTGGTCTGCCTACCCTGTCATGTGCGGGATAAAGCGTGAAGCTGAGTATTACATTTTTAAGTAATCAGTATTTAACTAAGCGGGATTTGAACCCGTCTACTGAGTGCATTAGACACATCAAATCTAATGACGTCAATATTGACGTATTAAAAGTTTTTTGTTTTGTATTTGTATAACAGTTTACGTATTCGTCTCGCCACCTTGTGTTTACATATAAAATGTTAACATAATTTTAAAAATAGTACCAAAGTTCTTTTATCTATAAATAATACGTTGTTATCCTGTGGTTATTTTAAGCATATTGGAAATATATTCATGTAAACGGCTGGGAGCTATACGTTTGTTTAATTTGTTATGTTTTAATAATAGGCATTTTTGTTTATCTTATATTATTTATATTTATTTATTTATTATTATTATATTATTATTATTAAACATTACTTGAGACATTGCGTGTTGAATGGCGGAGTTCAACGCCGCGTGGAATTACACTTTTTTATTAACTTATCTTAATTACTTCGTACGTTACGCGTTCTAATAACATTATAACATTTAAAATTTGTTGTTGTTTTAACCTTCATATTTATAATTTATATACATTTTTTACGAATCAATTTCTCCCTGCCTATCCCGCTAGGGATATAGCGTAAAGCTAAGTTGAAAAGATTATATCGTCCTACATTTTCCCCTTTGATAAGACCAGTTAGCATTATATTTAATTGAAAACAAAAAGCTTCGTGGTATATTCATGCTGTGTGATTCCGGCTTAGAATAGGATCACCCTGGTACTGATGGTGTCGTAAGAGGCGACTAAAGTGCGTGTGGTAGAGTCACGTTGCTAGTAATGGCAACACGCATGGGCAGACTCGACCGGATTATTACCACCCCCGGCATTTAAGACCGGCGTTAAGTAGTGGCTTTGGCCACTGCGTTTCGCACTAGGTAATGCCGGGTCCCGGTGCCCTTCCACCTTAAAAGACGGCAACGCTCCTGTAGCTCCTCTGGAGTTACTCGGGGCCGTGGGCGACGGTGATCACTTAGCATCAGGTGACCCGTACGCTCGTTTGCCGTCTTTTCCATAAAAAAAAAATGTCATGGTGCAGATGCAAGCATGCGTCTGTAAGCTCCACAGGTGGTGTGTTCGATCCCATTCGAGGAAGTGAAGTATTTAATATTTTCTTTCCTTCGTTTTTCTTTATATGGTAAAGTGCGGTGTTAAGATCAGCCACTCAATACACAATGTTTCAAATTCGGCAGTAAGTGGAAAACAGACTGAATGTCTTAACATTAGGTTCCCAAACTGACCTAAAAAATAAATAAATTAGAAACCACAACCGTTTACAGTCTCGGCCTCGCATAAAAGCAACACTATAGCTAATTTGTATGAAGCGATATTAACCAGACGTAGGCATCTGTCAAGAGAAATAATTTGTGAATTGAAATATTTAATGCTCGCGTTAAGTACTTCCTAGCACCATAATGTGGTGTGATGATCGTTTAATGGGTTAATCGTAAATATAAGCGTTTGACCCTTTTGAAATTACAGTTTAAACATGTAATATAAATTTCGATGAATTTTGTAAGTGATAAATGTTGTGAGGCCTGTCGTGGCGCAGCGGCACAAGCGTGTGACTGTAACCGACAGGTTCTGGGTTCGATCCCCAGTCTAGGAAATGAAATATTTAATATTTTCAATTTAAATATTTAATGTTTCATTTCTTCGCCTTGGTAATAAGGCAAAACGCGGCGTTGAGTTCCACCACTCAACACGCAATGCCTCAAATTCGGTGGAAAGTAGGGAACCGAAGTGGAACGGAGTGTCTTAGCACTAGGTTCCCGGGTTCTCTGCCTACTCTGCCTCGTGCGGGATACAGTGTGAAGCTAAAAAAAAAGTTGTATGTAATTTAATTTACTTAATATTTTTTTAATGTCACGCTGTATTCCTAATATTTCTGATACATACAGAAGAATACTTTGACATTTTTCCCATTTACCGTTCAGATTTTGAGACAGTGAGACGTGCTGTGTAGCGGAACTTAACGCCGCTCTTTATCTTGTTATCAGTAGGTGAATCAAATAATTCGAAGAAATTGGAATAATGAGAACAACTTAGAAATATAAAAGTAATTCATAAAAAAAGGCATAGGAATATTATAAATTTGAAAATATCTTTGTCTGTATGAGACATGGCGTGCGCTGGCACAACCTAATGAGATATATAAAAGCAATGTTCTGGAAAAAATAGTTATTGTAGTAAAAAAGTAGTTATTTAAAAAATCAATAAAATCAGTCCCCGACGGTATATGTTTATTTCTAATATTTAAATTTATCGTGTTATTGTTAAACATTTTCAACAATTTGATATTAATCCTTATTAAAATAAATAAAAAAGTCACCGTTAGAAATTTATTTAGACTGAAATAATACTTTATACTACACCATTGCAATAAATACTTTGGGAGATAACATAGATTTATAATTACACAGCCTACGAACCGTGCGATTTGTGGAGGCGGCTTCATTATGGAAGGTCATACGACCTTATGTCATATGACTTATGTCATATGGAAGGTCATACGACTTCATTATTAATTTACTAATCTGCTTACTTATACGCTGTATCCCACACGAGGCAGGGTAGGCAGAGGTGACTTAGGAACCTAGTGTTCAGACACTCTGTTCTACTTCTGTTCCCAACTTTCCGTCAAATTTGAGGCATTGCGTGTTGAGTGGCGGAACTCAACGCCGCGCTTTGCCTTATTACCAGAGCGAAGAAATGAAACTTTTAAGGTAAACGTTTTGTAACAATACTTTCATTTTAAAAATACCTATACGAACCTATATTGAAAAGTGAAATTTCAGCCAATTCAGTACAAATGCGTTTAAAAAACACAACAAATGTTAACAGAAGCTTCCCAGACTATAATAATGAAAAGTGCAATTGAATCAGTCAAGCCTCGATTAGCAGCCTGTTTCTGAGATTAACGCGAACAAAAGTGAAAACATACAAATATTTTTAAAACTATTGCTTTTTATTCTATCACCTTTTACTTAGACATCTTCCATGTACAGACACCGATCCGATAAGATTTTATTATAAGTATAGATGTTTATATACTTATTTGTCCTAATTTGCGAAGAGAACCAAATAAAAATATAAATTTAGTTTATCTATTCATATTTTCATTTGGTGCTCTTTGTTTATTTGTAGATTAGTTAGATTGTATTGAATTTCTTACTAAGGTAGATATTTTCTTCTTTTGTCTTGTGTTAATTGCCATTTTTTATTCTTTGATATCTTTAATTTATTAAATAATAATAGTGGGCGAAGCCGCTGATAACATATTTAATTTTTTATTAATTATTTTTGTTCAACGTAAAGTTTACGAATATATTATTCCTATCAAGATATTATTTTCATATACAAATAATCAATTCCTTCGATCTGTCAAGAAAATTAGATCATCTATTGATAAATGATCCAGAATGTGCTAAATTATAACACAAAACATACTAATTGCATGAAATTCAAACAAAGGGAAGGACGCAGAGTTGAGAACTACGCAATGTTATCCAAAACAATAACTGACGCTACTATAGAAAACAAACATTCTATTTCTGTGTCCACACATCATCTCTGTATAAACGTAGCTATTGCCAAACTTTTGGTAATCAGATTTACACAATAATAGTTATGTCTTAAGAGAATATTTTTTGTTTCTTTTTTTTTTTAAGTTTCACACCGTATCCCGCACATGGCAGGGTAGGCAGAGGGAAATTTGGGAACCTAGTGTTAAGGTACTCCGAGAAAAGGAAATTATTATTGGAAATCAGAACATTCCGATGCCTGTCGTGGCGCAGCGGCACAAGAGTGTGACTGTAACCGACAGGTTCTGGGTTCGATCCCCAGTCGAGGAAATTAAATATTATTTAATATTTTCAATTTAAATATTTCATGTTTCATTTCTTCGCTCTGGCCTTAAATTCGGCGGAAAGTGATGAACGGAAGGGGAACGGAGAGTCTTAACACTAAGTTCCCGGGTTCCCTCTGCCTTCCCTGCCTCGTGCAGGATACAGCGTGAAGCTGAGAAAGAGAGAGAGAGAGAGAGAGAACATTTCGCGCTTACAATCGCATGCCTACAAAATTACAGAATATTAATAAACATTATTTAATTATTTGTTTTTCTCTTTCAGATACATTATGCTGAAACACATTGAACATTTTCGGCGATAAATGTATTCAAAATATGTAAGTATAAACTTTAAAGTCACATTGTCTGTACCGAATACTGCTTTAAAGCCTATTTAAAATTAGCAACTCTTGGAATAAGTGGATGTCATGTTGTAGCGGCACCGAATCAGAGTAAACGCCACGGCAGTGGATTTGATTTTCTCTCGGAAATAGTTATTTTTATTTCATTGCTTCTGGTAATAAGACAGGCCGTGGTGTTTAACTCCACCGCTGAAAACGCAATGTCTTAAATTCGGCCAATCGTATGGAACAACGTGTCTAAATATAATCTAAGGTTCCTTCCTTCTACCTTTATTATTATTAATAAAAATAATAGGTAATATATGAGCGAGTCAGAATTGAAGCCACAATCATCACGCTTGCAGTTTCACACTATGTCCGAGTACGTAACGTAATATTTCCGCGAATATATTGTTTATATCAAAAATATATTCGTGCACTTCAATAAAAAGTAATAATTTTTGGTCTATTTTCTTACTTAGAAAGATATAATCAGTGATTCAATAGAATTTTGTGAAAACCTTTTATAATAATTTAATTGACGTACAGAATAGTTCTCGCAATTCATTTTATAAGGTACTAATGTAAGATAAGATTTTAATTTTAAATTAAATTTTCATAGAAATGCTAACAAAGTGGTCTATATATATTAAAATGTTGACTTATCATTGTCTGTACAATTATTAAATCGGTTCATAAATAACAAACTTATATCAATTTGTAAAAAGCTCCCTACAGATATGCTAACAACATAAATAAGTTGTAACAAGCATATAAGAATTCCGACGTAGCGCGTTCGCGCTTGGTTTCCAAGAGGCGCGGATTCAAATCCTGCTACGTTCAAATATTTATACTCTTTTTAAAATTTAGGTTTAGAAACATATCAATTTGAAGTATTTTATATTAAGCATATTAAGCAATACAATTATTTTGTAAAAACCTTAAACATTTTAATAATATTGATGTCTTTGAATGATAATGTGTTTGGAGCATGTTAATTATTCATGTTAGTAAATTAATAGTTAGAGATTGCAAGGCTGTAGTATTTTAGCTAATAATTAGAAGAAATTAGATTTTTTCAAATATTAAGATAATAAATATGTTTTGACTAGTCCTGGCTCAGTGACAGACTGTCTGAGTATACATTCAACAATATTTTGGGACTCGCATTATTTAATATTTTAATTTCCTAGATCTGGAAACGAGACAAAGCGCAGAGTTAAGTTCAACTCCACACTCAATGTCTCGAAAATTGGAATGAATTTGATTTGGGAAAGTGGAGCACAAAATGTCTATTAGGTTCAGTCTGTCTACCCTGTTATATTCGATATACAAATCAAAAATTCCAATATGTATTTTTAATTTTAATTTAAATATATATATTTTTTTATTTTCAGGTTAACAACTCCACAAAGTAGCAATTAAAGAAATAGAAATCAATTAAAGACAAAAATCAAGATGGAGCTGGAAGATATTGAAATGTACGGAAACGACAACTACTCATTTGACGACAACGGCACATTCAACGGCACTTACGAGAACTGTCCTAACGTCAACTTGCCAGTAGTTTACGTGATCACACAAATCCTATATGCTCTTGTGTGTGTGGTCGGACTTTTAGGAAACACGCTGGTTATATATGTAGTTTTAAGATATTCCAAAATGCAAACAGTTACCAATATGTATATAGTGAATCTGGCTATCGCTGATGAATGTTTTCTAATAGGAATACCATTTCTAATTGTAACAATGTCGTTACGCTCGTGGCCATTCGGGAGGTTTATGTGTAAAGCCTATATGATATCGACTGGAATAAATCAGTTCACAAGTAGTATTTTTCTCTGCATCATGAGCGCTGATAGATATATAGCAGTTTGCCATCCAATAGCTGCGCCCAGACTGAGGACGCCGTTTGTATCTCGCATTGTATCAGCGGCTGCTTGGACTGCTTCAGCTTTGGTAATGACGCCAATTTTTATGTACACCACACTAATAGAAAACGAAAATAGTCTGTCATGCAATATAGTATGGCCGGAGCGTGAGTTTAACAAGGGACAAACCTCATTCACACTTTACTCTTTTGCTTTAGGTTTCGCGGCACCATTAACTCTTATTTTTGTTTTTTACTGTCTCGTTATAAGAAAACTGAAAACTGTTGGTCCAAAAAATAAATCGAAAGAGAAGAAACGCTCCCATAGAAAAGTAACCAAGTTAGTTCTTACTGTAATAGCTGTGTACGTTCTGTGCTGGTTACCGTATTGGGCCTTTCAAGTAGCGTTGATATATTCACCGCCAACAGAGTGCGCTAGTCGAATTACCATCACTGTTTTCCTCGTAGCAGCTTGCTTCAGCTACAGTAATTCTGCAATGAATCCTATACTTTATGCATTTTTATCAGATAACTTTAAAAAGAGTTTTCTTAAAGCTTGTTCATGCGCAGCTGGCAAAGATATAAATGCTACATTACATGTGGAGAACAGTGTAATACCAAGGAAGAAATGTGGAAGCGCAGCGCGTGCGCAATCACGCACTTTGGCAGAAGTTCGAGGGTTGACAGGTCCAAGAGATGGGGCTTGCGGTTCTAGGTCAGAAGCCTCTACAGCTCTCACATCTCGTTCCGTGGCAGTAAGCGAGGCTCTGCACATGGATTCTCGTCCAGGTCTCACGCCACTTATAGCGCCAAACGGCCTCTCACACTCACGCCTCTGAGTGAGGGCCTCGCGCCGCAGCCGCGACTCTACTGCTATATTTGAAGAGGACACTATGATTATTTCTATAGATTAGTTTAATTAAGACTGGTTTAATTGCATGACCACCGACAACTGAGAGACATGAGCCCTGTCTCCTCATTTGTCGGCCATAAAATAAGTTGATGTAACATTAATGGATATCACAATTATATGTACTGTGTGGACCCGAGTATACGAGTATGAGTTCCTGGTAGAACTTTATTCATTGATCAAAATGTATATAACATATGTACATTGCAGTGTTCGTAAGAGACGTTTCTTGGCCTAGGGTTGTAACGATGAATTTATTAATATTTAGGTAGTATATCGCCTGGCGAATAGTTTATATATAATATTATATAATTATGATGATTATTATTATTATTGTAAAAATGTACATATCTTGTAAATATTTAATTGTCATACAATTTTATTTGTGATCAAAATAAACTTACTTATTCGAAATCCTTGGTTTTATTGCGACCAGTAATAGAATGGCATGGTCAGGAAATATTGGTTTTCATAAAGAGTATCAATCAAGTGAGATGACAGTGGTTGGGCGCGGCGAGGGGTGTCCTAGAGGGGCGAGAATGGGGCAAGGGGAGGGCGGGCTGACATGGACATATACGCAAATACATCGACGTAAGCTGAATAAAGTCCCGGGTTGGGCCGAGGCTGAATAGCCGCTAAGCCGTAAGAATACAATTCCATCAGGATATTACGGTGGCGAGCCGCTGTCCTATATTAAAAGAATACGCCAGTTTATTTTCAGGGAATAGCCAACTTTGCTGTTTTATTAGATTTAGCATAATAAACTTTATTACTGGGAAAATTTTAATAACTACGTATATTTTATAAGAAATATCATCGTCTCAAAATTTATTCGTATAAAGACATTATTAAATATTCAAATAATTCTAAAGAAACTATTAAGTTCCTAAAGAGCTAACAATTATTAAAAGATACTAATCCCTATCTCTATAACACTTCAACACAAATTAATAATATACTAGTGATGTCCCCGCAGTTTCGCTCGTTCGCTTTTCTTCTACAATTAATTATAACAAATAATTAAAAGTATTCGAAATTTCGAATCGAAATTTAAAACAAAATAGTAGACTTTGGCCTAACCGAAAAAAAAAAAAAATGTGATCTTATATCAAAATAAGGCCAGAGAACCAAACACAAATATGTATTAACAACTCACTCACTCATCTTCACGATGTATCTCGTACATAACACTCACTCATCTTCACGATGTATCTCGTAAGGTAGGCCGAGGGAACTTGGGAACTTAGTATTAAGTCACTGCGTTCCGTTCCTTACT
>CM032391.1:292567-362567 GCA_019049475.1 Eueides isabella | reverse complement strand
CGAAAAGATCCTAATAGGACAAGAATGCTTATTCTTATAAGATTAAGAACAACAATGCTTATTCTTATAAGGTTAAGATCCTTTTAGTCAACACTATCCGCCCAATTGAGGCATTGGGTGAGTGGTGGAACTCAACGCCGCACTTTATCTCGTTGGTAGAACCAAGAAATTAAAATATTGAATATTTTATTTCCTCAAGAGAGAATCGAACCCACAATTTCCATTTTGCAGTTGCACGCTTGTGGGGTACAAGTGCTTCAATATGCACAGTAACTTTGCAATTTCTGAACATAAAAAAATGAGAAATATATAGTAGCCTTACGATGTATTCCGGCAATAACTGAATAATTTTTAATTGGTGCACATGTTTTAAAGCACAAAGTATATTGCTAGGCCCATTGTGATGAAACTCACGTACCCCGTAATGAATGTTCGTTATATGTACCTTGTTATAGTTAAGACTGTACAAAGATTGTTTAAAAGTTAAATAATAAATATATTTTTTTTAATTAATATTTTTTGCAGTAATATTTTTAAATAATATTGTTATTGGTTATTCTGAATGACGGTCGAATTTATATAAGAAATGGTGACCCACTTGCGGCCATACGACTATTTATGAATAATGTAATTATTGAAAAGTTTCAAAATTAAAAATAACACAAAATAAAGCAAGATATTTTTTTCTTATATAGTTAAACTAAGCCAGATTTTTTTAATGTTATTAATCTTCTTACAAAATAAGCGAAGAGAACCAAATAAAAATAAAAATCAATAACTAAAGTCAATATAACTACGTCTATACTTATAATAAGAACGTAACGGTGCTGTGTACATAGAAAATGATAGAACCAAGAAAAAAGCTTTTGTCTACAATTGTTCACCGTAATCCAAGAAACCGGCTAACCAATTAAAGCAGTTGCAAATACCAATTGGAATAAAATAAATTGAAATTGGAATTTGCTATAAATAACTTTTTTATTAATTTGGCTGAAACTTTACTTTTCAATATAGGCATATTGTTTTTAACCAGATATTGTTGTTGGACAACGAAAGTAATGCAGATGAATTCGATAATAAATAAGTATTATTTTGGTGTCATGGTACAATGTAGCAAATGCGTGATCTGGGAATATTATTTGATAGAAAGTTAACATTTTTACCTCACATTGAAGAAATGACGAACAGAGCTTCAAAACTACTAGGATTTGTTCTTAGAAATCTTAAAGGGTTGCGGGATAATAAAGTTCGTATACTGCTCTACAACTCTCTTCGCAGCATCCTAGAATATTGTTCAGTGGTATGGAGACCTCATTATGCGAGTCATTCTTTACTTATAGAACGCATACAAAAAAGATTCTTGCGTTACTTATTATTTTCTAATGGTATTTCAAAAAATAGTATTCCTTCCTATGATAAGCAGTTACAATATTTCAAAATGTTTTCGTTGGAAGAACGCAGAAGGCAGCTAGATCTATTTTTTATATCGAAAATTTTCACAAATGGAATTGATTGTCTTCAGCTACTCAATAAGTTTAATTTCCGGGTACCAATGAGATATCCACGTAATAAAATAACCCTCCTTTACCCACCGCCCCGGAAAACAGTGTTTGGATCGAACTCTCCTGTTCCTAGACTTTGCAAGTTGGTTAATGAGTACAGTGACCTTTTTGACATTAACGCTGATCCTACCGGCAAAATTAAATCAATATTAAAGACAAAACTCAGATTGTCTTAAGCATGTAGGTACATGTTAAAGTTGATTGGTTTTTGTTTTTCATTTGTTAGTTATTTACTTTTATTTTGTATCTTGTTGGCGGCGCTTAGTAGGTTAGTATTATTTAGTCTTTATTTGAGCATTGTGTATCTGTCTATAAGTGTTTGTTGCATCTAGATATAATATTGTGTATTGTTTATCCATTTTTGTATGAAGTGATGTAAACAAGCGTTGGTGAATAAATAAATAAATAAATAAATAAATATTTATTTTGATAAAGATAGAATTTAAATTTCTTATATTAAAATAGTTTCTTAAAAAACGATATTGTTATAGAACTTTATATTTTTGTATCTCAGGAAGTTGTTTGTTGAGTCACATTTTTGTGGCCCGTTTCGTAAAGCAATAAAATTCATAGAAAAAATAAAAAATGCGAAAAAATAACCTTTGTTCATCATAAGACTCTCAAGTGGTGAATCTCTATATGAAATTTTATCACAATCGGTTCAGCAGTTTGGGCGTGATCACGTCACAGACAGACAGACAGAGCTGCTTTCAAAGTAATAATATTAGTATGAATTAACAATATTTATACAATACTTTAGTAAATTTATTGATGTGATTTATAATAATGAAGATTAAGATTTGAGGCTTTTCTTGTTCAGTTTTAAAAGTAAAGGCGACGTTTGTGAGGTCGATTTCCCACCTTGAAAATAATTACAATTATTTTCATTTATTCTGTGACCTGTGACTGGATGTCAAGACACAGCGCGGCGTTGAGGTGTTACATACATATATGGTGGAATTGCAAAAACGTATATATATATATATATATATATATATATATATATATATATATATATATATATATATATATATATATATATATATATATATATATATATATATATATATATATATATATATATATATATATATATATATATATATATATATACGTTTTAGAAATCGAACTTTATTAAGAAACAAGAGTTTCAAAAAGAAAAATCAGCATGAAACTGATTCACACACCCATAAGTATGTCAATACTAAGTAATAAGGCAGAGCGCGGCGTTGAGTTCCGCCACTCAACAGGCAGTGCCTCAAATTCGGCGGAAAGTAGGGAACGGAAGTGGAACGGAGTGTCCTAACACTAGGTTCCCGCGGGATACAGAGTGAAGCTGAATGAGTGAGTGTGTGAATACTACTACTGCCTCTTGAAGAAATTTTATTACAAATATAAACGTTCTTTATTAAGTATAAAAATCAACAAGAATATCCCTACTTAATATTCAATTCGGTTTTCTCTATACTGGGACTAGGGACTTAGGCCACTCTTATCAGAACAACGTAACTGTCACGTACTTTCCAATATTCAATTATCAAATACGTGAATTTAATTATAATATGTTTAATTGCTGAGACCGTTATGGTGCTATGGCACGTGGATAATAATAATATAATCCGTGGCGTTGGGTTCCGCCACTCAATCCCACGCATGGTCAATCGGTTACGCATGCCTACCTGCTATATTCGGCATTCTATGAGAAGGTGAAAAAAGTACTTTATGATTAGAATTAAAGAGACGATTTATCGATTTTTTATATACATTCGAATCGAATTCTAATGTATATGTACTTCGAGTTAATACTTCCCTAATATTTTTAAAGAAATATATCTAAGAATCGTTTTAGGTGTACTTTAAAGGGCAGGGCTCGTTGATGACTATGGATGATGATGGTACTTCTGACTACCACTTGAGAGATATAGCGTGAAGTAAAAAAAAAATGTTTAATATTTTTGTGGTGAAATGGTTATGTTTAACAGTTGAATATGATACATGATGTATCCTAAGCGCCAAAACGCTTTACAAGATGTACCATACATATAAGGCCATCCTCAATGATAGGATTTTTTTTAAAATGTTTTTAGTATTCGAATCAATATAACCAGTAGTACTAGAACCTTTTATTCTAATACATTAGAATATAATATTCAACGTAGAAATTTATGTCGAGTAACAAAACTTAAGTCCTTAAAAGTCCAAGAAGTTTGAAAAGGCTTAATTATTAACCTCTAAAAAGAGGTTATAAATTTAACCTACCTGTCGGTATTACGTGACAGTTACGTTGTTCTGATAAGAGTGGCCTAAGTCCCTAGTCCCAGTATAGAGAAAACCGAATTGAATATTAAGTAGGGATATTCTTGTTGATTTTTATACTTAATAAAGAACGTTTATATTTGTAATAAAATTTCTTCAAGAGGCAGTAGTAGTATTCACACACTCACTCATTCAGCTTCACTCTGTATCCCGCGGGAACCTAGTGTTAGGACACTCCGTTCCACTTCCGTTCCCTACTTTCCGCCGAATTTGAGGCACTGCCTGTTGAGTGGCGGAACTCAACGCCGCGCTCTGCCTTATTACTTAGTATTGACATACTTAATTCAAATTTAGATATTCTGATCCGGAATTTTTGATGAATTCCGTGTTGCATGTTTGAACTTAACGCTGCGCCTTGCCTTGTTACCTTGTTACCAGCAACAAACGAAAATGTGTAATATTTCAATGGGAATGAGAATCGAACCAACAATCATAGAGTTTACAGTCGCACGCTTATGTCCCTTAACCATGACGGCTATTTTATTTTTGTAAATTTAATGCTAAAATAGCAAAAAAAATCCATGTCAAATGTAAACGCTAATGAATTCTGCCCGTCAACAAGTTTGAATCGACCTAAATTTTGAGTGATGTAAGGGCATCGATAACTTGAAATTAAAGTTTGTTAGCGACAGCTCGAACATCTCAACTTGAGCTTGAATGGTCGAATTCACATAATTGGATATCTATCGCGATCTAAATTTGTGAACAAGTTGTTAATTAATGGTTTTTGGGATTACTTAAAATAAAAAAAAAAACTTTTAAAAGTAGAATTTATTGGCCTTTTGTTTGTCTGTCCCTTCGTCGAGACCAATTTTCTCAAACACGTGTAGAAATAAAACTGAAATTAATATAAAGTATTCAGATCTACAGCCTTCTTGACAGTATTAAAATCTATGACCATTTTGCAAAATGCTAGAGATAATCACGTGTAAAGTTGATTATAAAAAAAGGGTTTGTTTCTATTTTATAACTCAAATGTATTGGCAGTTTTTTCTGTTTAATGTTTTTTTAACATGGATAGATATTATTACTCAATGAATCGAACTAAAACCTACTCCAAGTAAGAAGTAAAAATTCAATTACCGGCAAACCAGCTTAAGCCCCACCGGCACCCATGGTCTTGTTTAATGTATACATAGATGCGTATCTATAGGTGCGGTCCGTACTCGATTGGGTTAAGCTGAAGAAACTAAACTTGTAGAGAAAATTACAACACTATTCACCCTCCGTCTCACTGAAAGGCGAGGCAAGCAAATGGAGGTGATCATCAGAAGATACGAACCACTCAAAAAGAACTTTTCAGGTAAATTTTATTTGGATATAAGGGTAAAGCCCTATTGGCCTTTACAGCGACCTCGGGTGGAGAGTGAACACGATACTCTTTTCCTGAAAAGGTTACAAACACTATGCGGTAGCTTGAGAAGAGGTGACGAGCAAGGCGCACCCTGCAAAAGTCGTAACTGGAAATAGAAACTGAAATCAGACAACTCTAAGAGATATAACAGTCAATTCCATACCCTTAAGGGTCTAATTTTATGTGTGTCACACAAACATAAAAAAGTATGAGCCTTACACAACTTTTGTAAAATGTCAAAATATTCAAACGTTAACCTTAGAATACTTTTATTTTTGTATACTTTAAATTTTTTATGAGGCGTAAACACAGTGTCAACGGTAAACAAAATATGAATTGACACGTACGCTTTGTCGTGATTTTTTGGCAAATACAATATAAATTAAATGTAAATATATGGTAATAATACGGACAAAAATGTTGAGACCAGTCGTGCCAAGGACAGAAGCGTGCAACTATAAATACGACAAGTGTCCAATCGATCCCTATCCAAGGAAATAAATATTAAATATTTTTATTTCCCTACTGTGGTAAAAAAGCGATCGATTTTAAGCGTGGATTTGTGCCAATAATCAAGAACAAAAGTGTCTTAAAAGAAAAGGATTGTCTTAACACTAGGTTCCAAGGTTCCCTCTGCCTACTCTGATGATTTTAGCCGTATGATTCCAGCTTAGAATAGGATCACTCTGGTACTGATGGTGTCGTAAGAGGCGACTAAAGTACATGTGGTAGAGTCACGTTGCCAGCAGTGACAACACGCATGGGCCGACTCAACCGGATGGTTACCACCTCCGGCATTTAAAACTGGTTTTAAGCAGTGGCTTCTGCTACTACGTTTCATATTGGGTAATGCCGGGCCCTGGTGCCCATCCATCTTAAGGACCGGCAACGCTTCTGTAGCTCCTCCGGTGCTACACGGGGCCATGGGTGACGGTGATCACTTACCATCAGGTGACTCGTACCTAGTACACCGTATCTTCTCCATAAAAAATATAAGTGAGATACAGTGTGAAATAAAAAAGTTCCTTAAGATTTATATAGGAGCAACTCTTGTTCACGTCCTTAGGAGCTAACTAACCACAACTCTGCACGTGTCCCTGAGTGGTGCTCGATCGAAAGATGTGTGTAATGTGGAATATTTTCAATTGACGCGGCTTTCTTGTACGCTAATAGCAATGTGATAAAGATTTTGCACTTTAATCTATACAAAATTACAAACATATTTTACAAATTTTTAGTAATAAAAATAAATATTGCTTATACAGAATATCCTATAACCATTTTCAATTTACTTCGCTTCAATAATATTACCGAATATTTTGGGCTTGAGGCGAAGAGATTTGAGATTAGACACTCACCGAACGGGCTACGCAGGATGAAATTGTAAATTATCTATTTATATTATCGAAATATTAATATTTGTCAATGTTGTGGCACAGGCGTGCAGGAGCACATGAGTGTGGCTGTAAACGCGAATGTTATTGGTTCTATTCCCTCGAATCTTAATATTTTTATTTCTTAATCTGTGGTTAATGTTTTGTTTTCTTTCTCTCGGTAATGTTTTAATTTTTTCGCTCTCGTACATGGCAAAATGCGACGTTGAGTTCCGCCACTCAATACGATATGCCTCAAAATTCGGCGGAAAGTGGGGAACGGAAGCGGAACAGAGTGTCATAACACTAGGTTCCCAAGTTCCCTCTGCCTACTCTGCCATGCACGGGATACAGCGTGAAACTGAGTAGAGTGGAGTATCTCGCTGTGGTAACGAGGGCAAGAGTAGCGTTGAGTTCCGGCACTCAACATGAATTGCTTCAAAAGTTTTATGAAATGTGGGGGATGGAGTGTTAAAGACACTCCCAGAACAGGTTCCGTGTCCCACATTTTGACTTTGAAGTTAAAAAAAAAACTAAATATTTCATATCCTCCAGTGGAAATTAAAAATATATCAGTCAAAATATATCAGACAACATGTGTGTGCTTGTGCCTCTGTGCTACGATAGGTCTTTGGTATGTGACAAAGATACATTTGAAATAGCCTTACTTTTAGCATTAAATTCTTAACAAAAAGTATAATTCCTATAAAATCTTATACGCCTGTTACAACTTATATATGTTGTTATCATCTCTGTAGGGAGGTTTTTCAGTTAAGCAAAGGCAATTCATTAGATTTTTAATATTAATACTATATTTAAAGTGGTATTCCAACATTAGGAAAGAAAACTGTCGGCCTTGAGGCCAGTCGTGGCGCAGCGGCACAAGCGTGTGACTGTAACCGACAGGTTCTGGGTTCGATCCCCAGACGAGGAAATGAAATATTTAATATTTTCAATTTAAATATTTAATGCTTCATTTCTTCGCTCTGGTAATAAGGCAAAGCGTCCGTTCCCCACTTTCCGCCAATTTTGAGGCATTGCGTGGAGTGACGGAACTCAACGCTTTTTCTTGTCTTATAGAAAATATCTCTGAAGAGTATCTCTGAAGAGAAGAGTGAGGAACTGAAAACAGTGAATATTTATTTTGAAAATGTTATATATATTATTTCCTCGAGTGGAAGGATCGAATCCACCACCTGTAGTTTACAGTCACACGTTTCAGACAGGCCTCAAAGCCTGATGGAATCACAAAATAAATATACATAATAATTCACATTAATATCTCTTTTTAAATGAAACTATATCTTATTTTTTTTACTGTAACAAATACAAAGGCAAATTCAAAGAAATAATTCATATATTTTATAAAATATTAACAAAATTATATATAACGTCCTCAAGATATTATTACTAAGAAATTATTTACATTTTAGGAATTTCCAATTATTTTGCAATACACTGAGGATTTATCAAGCCATAATTATTAAAATTCTCAACAAAAACAGCAATGGTTAGTGAAACAATAACGATTATAATATTCTATTATTTAACGCCCACGTGTTCAGTACGAACCTTTACTATTATCCTTCGACATCTGGCCTCGAATTATATTTTTCTTTACTTTGTTTTACGACTTCTCTTAATAAATGAAAATTTTGAGAAATGAGCGTGGGTCGAGGTTTCATTCATGATTTTGGACCCACGCAAAATATATTGCTTGAGGTTACTACTATTCCAACGCCCACGTGTTTTTGTGTTTTTACGTACGTATTTGTTCTACAAAAATTATAATTTTCTACGTTAAAAGTATTAGAATATACGTCAACTGTATTCTTAGAATATCTTAAATAAATTGTTAATATTTTTATTGATTATAATATGATTTTTTTGTCTCTCTTCAGTGTCGTCTTTTTAATATTTTGAAGTGAAAAGGTTAAAATAATCAATTAGCTTGATAATTATTTGATATTGAGCTCATGATATAACTTTTATTTTTGATATTTTAAGTATAAGCAAAAGTAGTAAGCTTAAAAATCGTTACTGAACTTTGGTAAAGCGCTTGTAGCTCTTAAACTTGTAATCTCATTTGCGAATATACCTATGAATTTTAAATATCGCACACGAGTGCTTCATTTATTCGCCGACCGACTCTTGAGCGACCAGCGACCACTACGGTCGCTGGTCGCCCAAGCTGGGCCTCCTCTGGGCAACCAAAGGTCTCACCCGGCTAGGCTGACCGCCCCGTCAGCACAGGCTCGTCCTCCCGAATACCCCGACTTCCAACCTCACCATCGAGGTAATATACTAAAAGGAGGGGGTCGAGAGAGAAGAACACCCGAATTTCATTTACTCCAAAGCTACGGTATCACAGACAGACCGATAGGACAAATTTGTAACATCCATCTTTTTACGTCAGAAATCAACATTATGAAATAAGAAAACAATATAATATCTACATATAAAAGTTCCATTAAAAGCAATCCTCGATTTTGGTCTGACCATCTAGTTTCTATAGGATCTACATCAATTAATCACGTGTTATATCTTTTCAAACACAATTATTTGCACATTCTACAGTATACGTACCTATATATCGCATATAGCATAGTATAGGTATAGGAAACCTAATGTTAAAACACTCCGTTCCCGTTAGGACCCTCTTATAATATTGTCCACTAAAAGAAAGAAGATGAAAATAATATTTAAAGAGACGATGAAAGTAATTATTTTTTCCTTTATTTTTCGAGTTTATTAATTCAGTAAACATTTCACTCGAAAAAATATTATCTTTCAAAATATTTTCTACGAAAAAATTCAAACTATGTATTATGGTAATATAAGTTTTACATATTATTTTTCTACTAGCTACGGTTCATGTAATAATAGTAATGTCTTTTATTCTGTTTCTTAGTACAATTTAATTCATGGCATTACTACAGTGTTACATATAATATTAAGGCCTGTCGTAGCGCAGTGGCACAAGCATGTGACTGTAACCGACAGGTTCTGGGTTCGATCCCCACTCGAGGATTTGAAATATTTAATGTTTCATTTTTTCGCTCTGGTACAAGGCAAAACGTAGTGTCGAGTTCCGCCACTGAATACGCAATCCCTCAAATTCGGCGGAAAGTGGGGACCGGAAGTGGAACGGAGTGTCTTATCACTAGGTTCCTAAGTTCCCTCTGCCTACCCTGCTATGAGCGGGATACAGCGTGAAGCTGAGGATATAATATTACGTAATAAAACTTATTCATGTATTTTGTGCAACTATAGTTTGTCTTTCCTACCGGTCGTGTCCTACATAGACCTCCTCCAACTTACTCCATTCTGATTTATTTTTAGCCACTCTACTCCATGCTATGCCTGCACCTGCCTGATATCATCACCGGTCTTATTGTCGATGCCACGTTTGCTCAAGTTAGACCAAAAACGTGTTGCTGGACGAGGTACTACTACTACTAGTTGGACGGATTAAATAGATGGGGACATCGTTGGGATAAGTATGTAGAGTTTACAAGGAGACTATGTTGAATACTGAAAAATGTATCTTTATTAAGCATGAAACTTTTCAGATCACCCTCGTACATATATAAATATTCATTAGTTCCATGAAAATGAAGACATTGTATGATGTCCTGTGTACACAATACGTATTTTTGATGTACATGTATTTTTTGACATGACGCCGCCAGCCATAACACAACATAAATAACAAAAATGCTTCTTTATTACGCTAAGTAAAGCTTTTTTAATAATAAGATACAATTTTGTATAAGAATTCTATTATATACCAAAATAATAACTTAAATGTGACCTAAAATCATGGCACAGGGCACAACTGTTACCTCAACAGTATGTGGGTTCGATTCCCATCCGAGGAAATGAAATATTTCCTATATTCATTTCCTCGCCCTTGTAACCACGTTGTTATATGATGTATTAGTGTTTCATAACAATGCGGCAGAACAGCGTCGCATTGCTATATGTGTGTGTTACATGGCGTATTCCCAATATCTCCGATTGCTTTAATGAGATAAGGGTGTCAAGACAGTAGATTCTCAGGTACCTTGCTTAATGCGAGATACAACGTGAAGTTAAAGAAATAGATGTATCATTTTTATTTATTATTCGTAACATCATTTACTTACATTTAATAAATCACTCAAATAAATGAAGCAAAATTTTGTTATATTCGTTATTGGCCCTCGCGACTAACCGGTGATAACTTAATAGAAAACAATGAGATATTTTTTATCAATATTTGCCAACAGCTCATCTATTATGACATTTTACCAAAAATATCGTATTCATATAGAAAATCCTGAATAGATATATATATGCATCTTTTGAGTTTTACAATGTATCCCGCACATAGTTGTTTAGGCAGACGAAATTCATGAGACTGGTGTTATAACACTCCGTTCCCATTAAGACACTTTCGATCCCTGATTTTCACTGAATTTGAAGCATTGCATGTTGAGTGGCGGAACTAAACGCTGCATTTACACATTCTTAAATTCACACGCTTGAGCCACGAGTAGTTTCTTTCGATTAAAAATTACTCAATCAAAAAAACTTACATAAAAAGAAGCTAATTAATAGTTACCGATGTACACATAAATAAATGAAACCTTTAAATAAAAATAAAATAATATGAACAGGTATTTAATGTACATTTCTTTTTAGCCTCACGCTGTATCCCGCACGAGACGGGGTAAGTAGAAGGAACCCGGGAACCCAGTGTTACGTCACTCCATTCCACTTCCGTTCCCCACTTTCCGCCGAATGTGAGGCATTTCATGTTGAGTGGCGGAACTCAACGCCGCGCTTTGCCTTATTACCAGAGTGAAGAAATGAAACATTAAATATTCAAATTAAAAATACTAAATATTTCATTTTCTCGACTGGGGATCGAACCCAGAACCTGTCGGTTACAGTCACACGCTTTTGCCGCTGCGCCACGACAGGCCTATTTAATGTACATAGGAACATTTATATATTTTTTTTTCGTTTTTGCTATTTTTCCCCATATATATTAACATTTATAAGTGACCATAATTGAACATAAGTACATACAAAAACGACAGAACAGAACGGAATGTCTTAACCCTAGGTTCTCAAGTACCCTCCTGCCTTCTGTGGGATACAGCGTAGAATGGAAAAGTATTTAATATTTTATTTCTTCGATCTTCGAATAATAAAAAAAACATAGTATATACTTATTACTAACATAATGTCTTCCCAAAGGCACAAAATTAAATATAATGATATTGATACAGAGAAAGCTACAAGATAAGCAAACAAGTGCGACGTATGACTGATGCTTTATCAATAAGTTGTCAGAAATGTGGCCTTGAATTATTTTTGAGCTTCCATATCTCGCTTACATTAGCATCTCTGTAGAGAGATGCTAATGTTAGCGAGATATGAAAGCTGCTTTGTTCAAATTTTTATACGTTTTTAAATTTAAAATTTTCTTTTATAAGTGTCAAATAGTACTTTAATAAATAGAATTCTTTCTAGCCAAACGTAAAATATTTCTAAACAAATTGTTCTTGGGTAGTGGAAATTTGTAAAAATCTCCCTACAGAGATACTAAAAACGTAAATATTGTAGCAAGCGTATAAAAATTTCGATGTAGCTTGGTGAGAACGAATGGCTCAGAGCGCTTGGACGGATTCCAAGAGGCGCGGGTACAAACCCTGCTTCGTTTAATTTTTTATACGTTTCAAATTTAGTACTTGTCTTTCCTAAGTTATTCCCCAATAACACTGTAAAAATAAAAAAAAAAGTATATTTCATTTCATACAAAATTTATACTTTATTCACATAAAATACATTTGAGCTAGTAAATTTTTATTAGTTGAACTCCCTGATGATCTATAATCCTAAAATTGATACGGAACCCTCGGCGAATCCACCGCAGTTGGTCAGGTTTTATTTTCTTTGAAATAGAGTTTAAACAAGAGCCCTCGACTCCGTTTGTGTATAAGTTCTAAGGAATCCAAAGTTAGCCCTTATTTATTCGAAGTACGATACTACTAGGAAATATATACTTTGTTTGCACTACACCTTTTTTGATCCCATGATAAAAATGGAATATTATAACTTTGACCTCTCTGTGTGCTTCTTTGTCGCACCGTAGCTTCTGAATGAATGAACCCATATGAGCGTGATTTTTTCAAATCGAAAACTTCGTTTACAGCGGTTTTAAGATATGGTTTAAAATCCGCAATCAGATTAAGAGCTACACACACGCATTTTGCCAATTTCAATACCAATTAAAGAATGAAAATGAATCTTCTAAGGCTAAGTATCAAGTTCATTGTTAAACCAAATAGTTCATATTATACATAAAAATATATCTATAATATTTTAATATACATACATACATAAGTACATACATACGTATAATACACTATTATACGGCGAAGTATAATTAATTCTATGCCGATATCAAAGTGGTTGACAACATAAGTATATGCTCACAGATACTTGAGCCTGTTAAGAAAACTTTTAATTGCTTGTTTGATCACACAACTTAGTAATTGTTACATATTGAATATTCATAATATGAATGTTATAGCGGCTTTGACCCGGAATTTGGTTATTTGAACAACTGTAGCCGGAATTGGTTAAGTTTGTGATAATGACATGTAAATATTGTGGCGTTAAGTTCCGCTAAGCAACCTTTTCGGATGAATCATAAAATTATTTTGATTATTCGCTTTAATAGATAAAACGTAGTTGTCAATTAAACAACAAATATAAGAAAATATTAAGGGAAAATTGGTGAACGGACTGTCTTTGCCTACTCCACTGCAAATTATCTAAGAACAAAGTTAAATTATTTTTTACCGAATTAATGGCGTATAGTTAACATTATACATTTTTTAGTTTATTTTTTTATTTTATGGAAGAGACGGCAAACGAGCGTACGGGTCACCTGATGGTAAGTGATCACCGTCGCCCACGGCCCCGTGTAACTCCAGGAGCTACAGGAGCGTTGCCGTCTTTTAAGGTGGATGGGCACCGGGGCCCGGCATTACCTAATGCGAAACGCAGTGGCCAAAGCCACTACTTAACGCCGGTCTGAAATGCCGGGGGTGGTAATAATCTGGTCGAGTCTGCCCATGCGTGTTGCCATTGCTGGCAACGTGACTCTACCACACGCATTTTAGTCACCTCTTACGACACCATCAATACCAGGGTGATCCTATTCTAAGCCGGGATCACACGAGTTTAAGCTCAATATACCCGTGACGACGGACCACTGCGTGAAGTGTCCGAAATGTCTGGTTCCAAATATGTAAAATACTAAATGTACGCAATTATTTAATGTCCGTTCAAATAATGTATATAAAAATTTACAATAATCGCGAAAATCAAAGATCTTATAGTCGTCATATTTTCCGGTACCCATGTCGTATCGTCCTGGCAGTGACGAGGCTGTACCATAGATGTGTGACACGTGGAAGAAAACTCTGGTGAAACTGCACAATAATGGAGTGCCACGTGTCCAGTTGATGAACATGGTACTTCAGTTAATAGCGCCCAGAGGTGAGAACAATACTCTATATGAAGTCGAACCTGGGACGGACACAGCCAAACAGTATTTTGGCGTGAGGTTCTGTCTCGCTCTGCTCTCAGCTTCTTCGATTCCAATTCCAGATAAAAGCGAAACTGACGGTCGCTCGAAAAGCTGAGTCCCAATATACTGATGCTAGGTGCGGCTTTAAGAAGAGTATTCTCGAAAACTGCTGACATGATAAATGGGTTTTATTAGTGGTGAATGCGTAGACTTATGTCTTCTGGGGGTAGAATTCAACCACATTGTTTTTACCCCATATGGAGACATTCTCGAGGGATTACTTAATGGAAGATCTGGACGATGTTTTCTCGAGAAAAACATGCACCGCCGGAGAATACAACGTGAGAATACACAGTGTTGTCATCTGCATAACAATGTATGTTAGAGTCCTCCAACATGTCATTGATATATATACAAAAAAAACAGCATAAGGGACAGCACGTAGCCTTGAGGTGATTTTAGCTATGTTTTAAATAAATGGTACCAGGTAAAAAAGGTACAAGGACTTTGCCATTACAATAAGATTTTTTAAGTATACTAGTTTTTATATTGTTTTTCTTAAAAAAAAATACGGGTGTCGAATATTTTAATATCTATCAAAATGTAAAAAGAGCTTGAACTTTCTTCATAAAATAAGAAATTCTAATATGCTTTTCAATAAAGTCTAAATATAGAGCCAAGTGTGCTAAAGCTTTTAACTAGAAATTTTATTATAAATTAAATTTAATTGCTTGTGAACTGGGCGTCTATTGAAATTATTCAAAAATAATTAAAATTTGATATAAATATTTAGGTATCTAAATTAAATAACTTTTAAAATGTTTATATTTATTTATTAAATTAATTATTTAAGAGGCCATCGTGGAATGCTACGGTTTCGGCTTCGATACTCACAAGTATGAATGGAATATTTAATATTTTAAATACTTCTCCCCGTTAACGATGCAGTAAGCATGGCATCTTCCATCTTCTTCTTACTTCTATATTTCCGTCATAATTGAGGGAATTAAGGGGAACAGGAAAAACGATATTTTTTTATACATACATTCATCATTATTTTTTAAAATTCTCAATAACACGTCTAGAATATGACATTATTCTGATTTTGAGAGCTAGATTTAGACTAGAAACACAATGAAATTAGTTAATCTCGTTAGTTAATCCCAACAACAAAATTTATAGAATAATATACAGACCACAATGCAAATTTCACATATAGTAACGTAAAGGTGTTAACTAAGTTAATAAATCATACTCGTTTAGAAAGGTTTGTAAGTGTACGATTTTTCTATGTTTAGTTAGCAATCGAGGAAATGCTACCAGGTATATTTAACACGATTTTGTGTCTATGGCCACCATTGGTTATGCAATAGGCACTAATTTTATATAATTTGGAGGCCTTTTGTGGCACAGGCGCACAAAATTGTGGATTGGCTGTTGATTTGATCCCTGTTCGAGCAACATTTAATATTTTATCTCTTCGCTCTGGTAACAAAGTTCAGCGTTGACTTCCGGTACTGAACACGCAACGCCTGATGTGGAGAACGAAAGTATTTTAATAAGAATTATGTATCTTAATACTAGGTCCCAAGTTTCTTTTGTTACCCTATCATGTTCAGGAAACACCTTGAAGATAAAAAAAAAGTATACAAATAAACCACTAATAGCCAGCGTCTATAAGTATATAAGCGTCGATGCTTCGAAATGGCTAAAAACTATAACATAGGGTCTAGTTCCGCTATACAACATACAGTCTCTGAAAAAATATGTGGAAAGAATATGTAGAATAAATACCTATGTAAAGCTCGTTTGTCATAAGATTGATCAAATTCATATCAAGTATTTTCATGATGGAAACTTAACATGAACCACGACGTTTATATATGCTTTTCATCTTAATTAATTATTTAACCATACTTAATTCAGCTTCACGCTGTATCCCGCACGAGGCAGGGTAGGCAGAGGGAACCCGGGAACCTAAAGTGAAGACACTCCGTTCCACTTCCGTTCCCCACTTTCCGCCGAATTTGAGGTGCGTGTCATTGCGTGTTGAGTGGCGGAACTCAACGCCGCGCTTTGCCTTATTACAAGAGCGAAGAAATGAAACATTAAATATTTAAATCAAAAATATTAAATATTTCATTTCCTCGACTGGGGATCGAACCCAGAACCTGTCGGTTACAGTCACACGCTTGTGCCGCTGCACCACGACAGGCCTTTTAACCATACTTAATTAGTTAATTTATCAAAAGCTTTACTCGAAGATGAATTTAGGATAAATAATGAACCTGACACCGTTGAAGGGCAAATGCTAGCGACTAAACGCGATGATTGTCTATTCAAGTTCTCCTTGAGGGCACGAATTAATATCTACCCTCAAGTAGTGCAAGAACACGGCGTTTAGTTCCACCCTGTGACACGGAACGTTTTTATTTAAATTGCTCTGCAATAAAAAATAACATAAATAATAAGAAAGGTTTTCGATATACCATTTGAAATTTTATACTTAGTTATTCAATATCATCGCTGGTAAGCAGTTTGATAGAACTTTAACTTGTTTAAACAGATTTAAGTATGAAAACTTTATCTATTCTACTTTTAAAATGGCAATATCCCTTTATTCAAACTGAAAGTTCAAGAGTTTCGCTGAAAAGCTCTATCTAGTTGAAAGATGCTTGCGTCTGTTGAATTTATTTATTGGTAAATAATGTATATATATGTACCTACGTTTAAGGTATCGTTACTTTTAACTTTTATGAAATATATCAAAAAAGATCTGTATATACAAGAACAAGACATAATACTATCGCTGTGTGTACATGCAACGTTTTAGAGAAAAATAATTATTGAATGCTATAGTACCCACCTGAAACTAAAATATTTTTTAAATATCTGTTTGTTTATACGAATGGTTGTACTAATTTTAAAATCGGCTTAACCGATTTAAATGTAGTTTTCAATATAGTTTTATTACTCAATATTTATTGTTTGTTTTATTTCTATTGGTTTATAAATAAAAAAAGTTGCGTCAGTATAACAAATTTTGTTCGACAAAATTGCTACAAATAAATCTGTAACTTAAGTGCGAAGTGCATGTGGACCGCTAGTAGTAGTATAATCATCTTTTATATTTAGGCCATTATGGTATGTAGTACTTGACTGTAAGGGCGACCATTGTAGATGCAATTATATTAAGGAAAACGATTAACAACCTGTCGTGGCGCAGCGACACAAGAGTGTGACTGTAACCGACAGGTTCTGGGTTCGATCCCCAGTCGAGGAAATGAAATATTTAATATTTTCAATTTAAATATTTAATGTTTCATTTCTTCGCTCTGGTAATAAGGCAAAGCGCGGCGTTGAGTTCCGCCACTCAACACGCAATGCCTATTAAGGAAAACGATTAACAACCTATCGTGGCGCAGCGGCACAAGAGTGTGACTGTAACCGACAGGTTCTGGGTTCGATCCCCAGACGAGGAAATGAAATATTTAATATTTTCAATTTAAATATTTAATGTTTCATTTCTTCGCCCTGGTAATAAGGCAAAGCGCGGCGTTGAGTTCCGACACTCAACACGCAATGCCTATTAAGGAAAACGATTAACAACCTGTCGTGGCGCAGCGGCACAAGAGTGTGACTGTAACCGACAGGTTCTGGGCTCGATCCCCAGTCGAGGAAATGAAATATTTAATATTTTCAATTTAAATATTTAATGTTTCATTTCTTCGCTCTGGTAATAAGGCAAAGCGCGGCGTTGAGTTCCGCCACTCAACACGCAATGCCTCAAATTCGGCGGAAAGTGGGGAACGGAAGTGGAACGGAGTGTCATAACACTAGGTTTCACTTCCGTTCCCTCTGCCTACCCTGCCTAGTGCGGGATACAGCGTGAAGCTGAGAGGTTAACATTATCTCGCCATGGTTATAAGGCAAAGTGCAGCGTTGAACTCTTACACGCAATATATAATATCTCTATAATTGGTCAGTCTGCCTTGCATACTTGGACAACAGTTTGTAGATACAAAAAAATATTGACATTTAGAGTGGAAGGCAAATAAGATCTAGTGTTTCATTACATAAAATATCGATAGTGCTACGAGATAGATATGAACTTTTTTGTAATTTTAAACAAATCACCAGAAATATCAGGACGATATAAAAAAAAATATTGCGCCAGATAAAAATAGTGATAAAAAAGAATTGTATAGTGCTAAATAAAAATTCGAAACCTCTGAAAACATTACGTATGTAGGTACTGGAGTAGTGGAGTTCAAGGCCGCGCTTTATCTCGTCGTAAGCCCGATGAAATGAGAATATTAATTATCTTATTTGTTCGCGGAAGTGATTATGAAGAGAACCTGTTGCGTGCACAGCCCCCCTTGAAAACATTTGATTACCAAATTTTTATTTCGAGTGATGAACTGTAAGCGATGAGAAAGCTTTAGAGGATGAATATCTGTTTAAAGAGAACCTAGTGTCAAGATTCTTCGTGCTCCGCGTGTGTGATTCAAAGCTGCAGTTTCGAACTTAGAACTTTAAAGCTTTCTTTTTCTATAATAATCGTTTTTTATAAGATGTTGTTGTGAAAAAAATATAAGACACCAGGAGCAATGACTATTACAAGCTTTATATCTCTTGCCTAGCGTTTAGTGCATGTAAAATTTTTACAAGCTCACATTCACCAAATCTCCAGTGAACGATTAACCTAAAATCCTACGCACCACCTTCAGTTCTGATGACAATAAATTTACTTTGTTGTTAACCCAAAATGGCGACCGTAACAAAATGGTGGATCATGATTTTTTGTACAACCCACCTAATATCTCTTGTCTTGATATTTAAATAAATATACTATAATATGGTCTTGATATTTAAATAAATATACGATAAAAATATCTTATCGTATGTATCGTATATACAATACCACTGGCTCCTTTTTTTACACCTTCACGCTCTATTCCACACATAATAGGGCAGGCAGTGGATGTAAGAGAGAGGAACTTATAAAATAAATATTTATTTTAATGGTTTCCATTCCTCGAGTGGAAGTCGAACCTAACCAATTGCGTTTACAGTAATTCTAGTGCCTCTGCGCCTCGACAGCATCTTACAGCTCACTGAGATAATTAAAAATGTTTTAAATCTTAAACTGCTTTTTAATTTTAATACAGCATAAAATAAAATATAATGAAATTTCTATACATAGCCTTGTAGACAGAGTTAATGGGTTAATACACTCCGTTCACATTCAGATTAGTGCACTAGAGCGAAAAAATGATAAAATTGAATATTTCATTACCTCATGACAACTTGTCGCGTTTAAAGTCACACACTTTCGCCTATGCGCTACGACTGTCCTCAACTTATACAAATGTAGATTTTTCATAAAAAGCTACACAAAAAGAATTATATTTTCTTTTAGAAACAAAACACTCCCAACAAGTCAAAAATAAACAAATTACGTACTTTAATAGATTTACGATCTTGATACTTGGCAACGGCGGAGTCTGCGGCTTGTGGGAGGGACACTTCTAACTTCACTAATTAGCAATTAAAGTATTATATTGTTTATGTTATAGAGTTTTGTAGACATTTTCCAAAAGTTCTTGTTGCTTTTTCACCCTCAATGCATAAAAAGGGGTGGTTGACCTTTCTGTCTGTGTGTCTGTCTATAGCTCCTGAACCGTACACTGATTTATGTGTGTCAAAAACTTTGTTCATCGCAGTGGGTTGTAGTTTAGGTTTATGATACTGATTATCATCAACAGCTTAAGAGCAACAAGCGTTTGGTTGTGATATTTTTGGTCGGAAATATATTTTTATAAAAAATATTACCTTTATATTAAAGTATAATTTCAAAATGACAGACGATTTTTCTTAAACTTAGTGCGCCTGTAACTCGATTGTATCGAGTCTGTAATTCTTTTATGGGACAGGGTGTACGCTTTTACAATAGGATCCCAGAAAACGTCAGAGAATTTTCTGTTTCACAATTTTAAAAAGTAGTGAAAAGACGTTTGTGTGTTAAAGGTTATTAACCATATTAACAATTTTATAAATGATAACACGCCTTGAGAATAAAATGCTCGCTCCAGGCTGTTTCAAGCGTATCATTGTCACATAATTATATAATGTAAAATTTTGTTAAAAAAAAAGACATGTCCCGCTGAGCTTCTTTCGCCGGTTCTTCTCAGGTCTGAGGCAGTAACTTTTGTGAACTGGTGGTAAATTGTTGACGTCACGTAACTTTTTATTTTGAATAAAATTATTTGAATTTGATTTTAATATTTATTTGCTGGGACAGCTTTTAGGTTTTCCGCATAGCAGACACTCTGTTCGTAACTTTCCGCTCAATTTCCGAAAATATGAAACTTTCTTAAAGTCCTTAATGGTGGTTTTATCTACCTGTGCAAATTTAAAAGAGCCTGAAATCATTCAGTCCCGAACAGATATCTAATGCAAATATTTTCAAACATCTCAAGTATTTCTCAGGAGGATGTATGTATAAGTAAATTTTATTGGAAAAGCTTTCAGCATCCCGTCCGTCTTAGTTACAACAGCTACTGCAGCTCGCGGTTATCAGCAATCAACTTCTTATTTAGAATCTATTTTAAATAAGCCGTTTACAACATTCCGTTTGAGATATACATACAACCTTTTTACCAATATAGGAAAATTATAATTTAAAAAGATGGAAATAAAAAAACATCCCGCTCCGTATATGGTAGACAGAGGGAACTTTCGGATTTTATTACAAGACATTCAGTTAAACACTTTCGTTTAATTGAGTTGCGGAACTTAACGCCGCGCTTTGCCTTGTTACCAGAGCAAAATAATGAAAATATGAAATATTCAATTACAATTGAAATATTAAATATTTCAATTCCTTGAGTGGGGATCGAACTCACAACCTGTCGTTTGAAGTCACGCGCTTGTGCGGCCACGACAGGCCTGATGGACATAGTGTTTGTTTTATTTCTACCGGCTAATAAAAAAAAAGGTAAATACATACTTTCCAATACCGACCATGTCGCAGGTACAGCTTATCTATACTATATATATATATATATAGCTACAACATATAGTACGATGACGTATAACTTTTAAATTTGGTGTTCTTATTCAATTTCAGTTTATTTTGTTAATATTGCCCCATAGTCATTATATTTTTATTATTATTTACACGTTTCCAAGCTGTTAGCTGTTTAATTCTTGCCCTTCTTATCTTTACAGTTCATAGAAAGTTTTGTTGGGAAAGAATTTGGTTGAGATTGTGGGGGAAAATTTAATTTTTGGTCATATTTTAACATAATTGAAGAACTGTAATTTTATTATAAAGAAAAGAAGAACTGTAATTTAATTATAAAGAAAATTTAATTTTTGGTCATATTTTAACATAATTGAAGAACTGTAATTTAATTATAGTACAACGAAAAACTGTACACACGTTAGTATACAAACAATAAACGTTATCATCTTTATTGTTAAGTGGCGAAATTCATATGAATGTGGAAAACGGAGTGTCTTAACACTAGGTACTATAAATATATTCCAAATTGTAAATCAGTTGAGCTTTTTAATTACTTAAATATTGAATTACAAAACTATCTACAAATATATCTTAAGCTCACCGTTCTATACGTTAACGTCCCTAAAACGCAAAAGTTTCATTAATTTCGCTAAGTCCTATCGATGGCGGTCTAAAACTATCTAGACGTAAACGAATAGCAATTTCAATGACCTTTCAAACTTGTATCAAAGCATTAGGGGATTGTCCACGAAAATACGTATCAGATACTATACGATTTTATGTATCATAGGAAAGTTTTGAATCGTTTGCTAATTAAGGACTATGAGTGCAATGGGCACGACTAAATACTTACGGATGAAGTTGCTGCTCTGGGTTTAAATACAACTTGAAGGAACTATTAAGCTTGATTTCTTTTTATTGTTGTTATTTTTTTTTACAATTATAGATATTATTAGTTGTAACAAAAAATATATATATTTATTATAGGTATTTTGGTATTTAAAATAGGAAAGATAGATCTATTTATTATTAGAGTTAGTTAAGACCTCAAAGGAAAATTTAGAACCCTTATAGGATCACTTAGTTCAATGAAATTTATAGATATTTCATTAAACTAATAACAAACTTATATTTGTAGTTAGTTTTGTACAAAATAAGTGAGTACGCTAGCAATTTATATGTAGTACCTACTTCTTGTAGGCCTTCAATCTAGAAATTAATTTTATTTTCGAGGGCTGCATAGCTTACGCTTTGTTACAATAATTGTATAAAACATTTCATGGCTGGCCTTTAAAGCTGTGCAGCTTTCATGATTTATTGATTTCTTTTATGATTTAGATAAACTTATCGAGTTAGAAACTAAAATTGAAAGCAGGCGTCGCGTCGGTTCACTGAATTTCATGATCGCGTCATATTACGAGCATTGCCAATGAAAAATCAATCTCGTATATTTAGAAAGGCAGTGGCCCGGAAGATGTTGATAACGGGGTGTTTACCTGCTATGGATCATTTGTTAGCTAAAATTGCCTGGTGTATAGTTTTGAGGTTGTCGTATTGAAGTTGAACTGTAGGCGCGGCGGCTGTAGCCTTCACTTCACTTTATCTTTCAAATTTTATTTTCAAAGTGTATTTTTTTTGAGAAGAGAGAGAGAGAAATAAATAAAATACCTGGCAGACCACCGATTAAGCGTAAGTATCCAAGAATATGGATCTATACGGAATAACTATAATAAAATACAGTTATATATACCATTTAAATATCAGTACATTCAGTTGGTTCTATGATTTTTTAATGTGTTCAATATAAAGAATACATTTGAAGCTAATTATTTGAAAGTTCACAAGTAACAATACAACTCGGCATTTGCAAAGGCATTGATTAATTTTAACTTAATTAATTTTAACTTTTTGCCGTGTGATTCCAGCTTAGAATAGGATCACCCTGGTACTGATGGTGTCGTAAGAGGCGACTAAAGTGCGTGTGATAGAGTAACGTTGCCAGCAATGGCAACACGCACGGGCAGACTCGACCGGATTGTTACCACCCCCGGCATTTAAGACCGGTGTTAATAAGAGGCTTTGGCCACTGCATTTACCCCTAGGTAACGCCGGGCCCCGGTGCTCTCCCACCTTAAAGGACGGCAACGCTCCTGTAGCTCCTCTGGAGTTACTCGGGACCGTGGGTGACAGTGAGCACTTACCACCAGGTGACCCGTACGCTCGTTTGCCGTCTTTTCAATAAAAAAATAAATGTAGACCTTTAGGCCTGTCGTGGCGCAGCGGTACAAGCTTGTGACTGTAACCGACAGGTTGTGGGTTCGATCCCTACTCGAAGAAATGAAATATTTAATATTTAAAATCTACATATTTAATGTTTTTATTTCTTCACTCTGGCACAAGGCAAAGCTTGGCGTTGAATTCCGCCACTCAACACGCAATGCCTCAAATTCGGAGGAAAGTGGGGAACGGAAGTGGAACGGAGTGTCTTAACACTAGGTTCCCAAGTTCCCTCTGCCTACCCTGCCATGTGCGGGATACAGCGTGAAGCTGAGTGATTGTAGACCTTCAACGAGTTTTTATTTAAACGGTACGAGGGCAAATTAATCCAAGATCTGGAGCTTTATTTTCATTGCAAGGAAATAAAGCTACAGTTCTTAGATACGATATCGAGTGGAATGCATGGCAGATCGCCAGAATATACCCGTTGCTCCAGCAAAGTCTCCACCGGCGGTATAGGAGAGTGTGGTGGTTTCCATAAGCACTGACAATAAAGTTATAGTGCAATTATGTAAATGAGTTGTTAAAACACGTTAATTTGCCACTTAAACACCTGTAGAGGCATGTCGTGGCGCACCGGCACATGCGTGTAACTGTAACAGGCAGGTTCTGGGTTCGATCCCCAGTCGAGGAAATGAAATATTTAATATTTTTAATTTAAATGTTTAATGTTTCATTTCTTCGCTCTGGTAATAAGGCAAAGCGCGGCGTTGAGTTCCGCCACTCAACACGCAATACCTCGAATTCGGCGGAAAGTGGGGAACGGAAGTAGAACGAAGTGTCCTGACACTAGGTTCCCGGGTTCCCTCTCCCTACCCTACCCTGTCTCGTGCGGGATACAGCGTGAAGCTAAAAAAAAAACACTTGTTATTGTTATTACTACTGTATTATTATTTCGTTTTATTCCTCTTATTTTTTTTAATTTGTATTTTATGCGTCCTTCTGTTATGTAACTAGCACTTATTTTTAGTAATATAGTACTATAAGCCTTATGTTCTCGTTTTTTTACAAAAAGCAATCTTGTATGTCGCGCGTAACTGATATAAAATAGTGGTTGATGTAGTACATACATTTAGTTTATTACTGGATTGCGTTGGATAGATGGCGTTAGTCACTTGACGCGTATTGGCACAATTATTTATTTATTTCATTATTTTACTTATATAGCGTCCTCATTTTGTTGTTTTATTTTGCTTATGTTTCTTTGTGTATGTAAAGTGAGAATCACTATATTTTTTCTTAATTTTGAAGTTTTCTGTTCATATAAGTGTGTATGTGCCTTTATATATATTAGGTTATTAATAATGAACCTAATCTTGTACTTATTTAGTAATATTTTTATTATAACTTCTTTTATTATTTATTGCCACCTTCATGCAACAGGCGGGTGGCTAGCAATAGTGAGATATTTTATATCTTTTTGTGTAATATCTATTTGTATCGACGCGCCGAAAGGCTTACGATATCGAGTGAAATGAAAACTGAATATTAAAAATAAAAAAATGAAAAATATAAATAAATAAATGAGTAGTTAAAAAATGTTAGTTTACCACTTAAACACTTGTTATTATTATTGCTTCTACATTATTATTTCGTTTTATTTGTCTTAACTTTTTAAATATATATTTTATTAGTCCTTTTTTTATGTAACTATCATTTATTTTTAGTCGTATAGTAATATTTGCTTTATGATCTTGTTTATTTACGAATCACAATATGATATGTCACGAGTAATTGACATACAATAGTGGTGGATATACTGTATTTAGTTTTTTACTGGATTGCGTTGGATAGATGGCGTTAGTCACTTGACGCGTATTGGCACAATTATTTATTTATTTCATTATTTTACTTATCTAGTGTGTCTTTTTGTTGTTATATTTTGCTTATGTTTTTTTGTGTATGTGAAGTGAGAATTATTATATTTTCTTAATTTTTTAAATTTTCTGTTTATATAAGTGTGTAATCGTGTACTTATTTAGTAATATTATTATTATTACTTCTTTTATTACTTACTAGCTGCCCCGGCAAACGTTGTTTTGCCATAAAAAGGGAAACATGTTAAGTTTGTTCAACCCTTATAACTTAAAGGTTTGAGAAAGTTAAGAATTGTTTATAAAACACCTTCGCAAATAATGTATTTTTTTAAAACAAATTGGTTAGCATAAAAAGCTAACCTAAAAAGATAGATATATCCTGTCGCGGACTTTTTTTAAGAACTTTAAAAGGAGAACAATTCTATCATAAATGATTTTTGCGAAACCTTAACCGTTTACGCAACGCACTCTCAATTAGGAAAAAATCCCCAGATTTAGAAACATTCTTAATTGGTGCTCCTGTCCTATTGGTTTTATCGTGATGATATAAAGCCTATTATAGCCTTCGTCGATAAATGAGCTATCTAATACTGAAAGATTTTTTCAAATCGGATCAGTAGTTTCTCAGATTAGCGCGTTCAAGCGAACAAACAACTCATCAGCTTTATAATATTAGTATAGATATCGTTGCGTAACGTAATATTTTACTTCTGGAATTCACTAAATTAATCATATCTTTTGATAGAGTGAACCGATTTTGATAAAACAAAAACTAAGTTATACCTCAAGTTGCGTATATTTTTTATATATAAACATTGTCTGAATTGAATTCGTAGATTTTACGTTATGTGCGCACAAACAAACATACAAACAGACAAAAATTAAGAAAATGATAGAAATGGGTTCTGTTACTTATCTTTTCACACGCTGGTTATTTTTTTTTCAATTTCTTCAATGTACAAAAATTACTTTTTTACAGATTTATTATATGTATAGATCTTTATGCAACTGGCGGGTGACATATTTCATACCTTTTTGTATAATATTTATTTGTATTGTTATTTATTTATTATCACTATATTTTTTTTATTTATGTTTATATAGTTATTCTATATACCATATTGTTTCTCAGATGTTTCGAAAACTTTTAAAATAATTCACTTGAGTAAGTATACTCTACAAGCTTTCCTGATTTCTTCCCTACTTTTGAAAACAAAGATAAACATGCAACTCTGTTTTCAGAGACATTGTTAAAATCGTGTTTTCTTTCAGTTTCTTCTATTCTTCTTGTCTAATATTCCTTTAAGTATAACAGACTTGTCTGAACATTGGCTTAATATTAACCCAAACATCTCTTTATAGAGGTGTTTATCACACACATACTACAATACTTTTGGGGATCTACTATAATCCGTGTTTTACTATTGATTACTTCCTATCAATTGAGACCATATTGGAGCAGTATAGGCCATTATACAACCATATTATTTTTTTTTATGGAAAAGATGGCAAACGAGCGTACGGGTCACCTGATGGTAAGTGATCATCGTCGCCCACGGCCCCGTGTAACTCCAGAAGAGCTACAGGAGCGTTGCTGTCTTTTAAGGTGGATGGGCACCGGGGCCCGGCATTACCTAATGCGAAACGCAGTGGCCAAAGCCACTACTTAAAGCCGGTCTTAAATGCCGGGGGTGGTAACAATCCGGTCGAGTCTGCCCATGCGTGTTGCCATTGTTGACAACGTGACTCTCCCACACGTACTTTAGTCGCCTCTAACGACACCATCAGTACCAAGGTGATCCTATTCTAAGCCGGGATCACACGGTGAAAATGTTTTATGTAATATATGTTTTATATACTCACTTTACTCAGCTTCACGCTGTATCCCGCACGAGGCAGGGTAGGCAAAGGAAATTCGGGAACCTAGTGTAAAGACCCTCCGTTTCACCTCTGTTCCCCACTTTCCACCGAATTTGAGGCGTTGCATGTTGAGTGGCGGAACTCAACGCCGCGCTTAGCCTTATTACCAAAGCGAAGAAATGAAACATTAAATATTTAAATTGAAAATATTAAATATTTCATTTTCTCGACTGGGGATCGAACCCAGAACCTGTCGGTTAGAGTCACACTCTTGTGCCGCTGCGCCACGACAGGCCTGTTTTATATATGTTTTATATAATAATGTCTATTATTATAAGTTGATTTGAATACATGAATAATTAAATAAGCAATCGCCTTTCCCCTGTTTAAAGTCTCTGGTTATAGGTGCTAATCTACATATACTTTCCTTATCTGCTATCTGCTACCCACATTTTTCCTAATTGCGTTCCCTCATTTTGTTCCTTCGTTGAGGCCTGTCGTGGCGCAGCGGCACAAGCGTGTGACTGTAAAACGACAGGCTGGGTTCGATCCCTACGAGGAAATGAAATATTTAATATTTTCAATTTAAATATTTAATGTTTTCATTTCTTCGCTCTGGTTACAAGGCAAAGCGCGGCGTTGAGTTCCGTCACTCAACACGCAATGCCTCAAACTCGGCGGAAAGTTGACGGAAAGGAATGTCTTAACACTAGGTTCACAACTGCCTACCCTGCCTTGTGCGGGATACAGCGGGAAGCTGTGTGTGTGTGTGTGTGTGTGTGTGTGTGTGTGTGTGTGTGTGTGTGTGTGTGTGTGTGTGTGTGTGTGTGTGTGTGTGTGTGTGTGTGTGTGTGTGTGTGTGTGTGTGTGTGTGTGTGTGTACTCTGATTTCCGTCCAATTTTAATCCTTCCTTTTTTATATAAAACCCTTGAGCGTTTCGTTGAATCTCAACTCACACAGTTTCTCTATAGCAATAACTTTATGAATCCTTTCCAATCTGGTTTCTGCCCCGTTTATAGAACAACAACGGCATAAGTAAAAGTTACTGATGATATTTGGTAAGGCATGGACACACAGTAGGTTACAATCCTTGTCTTGCTTAACTTCAGTGATGCCTTTGGCTCTGTAGATTTCGATATCATGCTCGCTACTTTAAGGTCGTAATCACCTGTTCGGGCGTCGGCAGCGTATACAAATTCATGATTCATACTCTAACTGGTCTCCTGCAGTTGCGGGCGTTCCTCAGGGTGGCGTATCTCCATTGCTTTTTTTGTGTTTTAATTATAACTATTTTTCAATTTCTTCTCTCCAACATATATATACAGATGATCTTCAAATCTACCACAAAGCCAAACTACCAGAGCTACCTCTTGCTATAAAGGCAATGAATTAAAATTCACCTAGTACATTATCCTTCTCACATTACAAATCTTGGCCTGACCACTGCTGCTAACTCCAACACAAAGTCCAAATAATTTTAATCCATAATAAATCAAAATTGGTTGTTTTTATAGATGTGTTAAGGCTTTCAAAGGAAAGCTGTGTTGGTGCAGCATGTTGGAAACCAAAATTCAAAATTATATAACAATTTAAATATCCTCCCGAATCATTCGTGTTTACTGGAGATAATGTAACTTTGTTAGAAGCAGTTCGGTTTACACTCTCTCATGACTTTAAGGAAACCTTTATTTGTACTGACTCATACATACATACATGCTAAATACTAGCTGTAAACGAAAAGCCTCTTCATATTAAATTAAGATCTTCAATTATTTTAAAGATTCATGAGGAACTGTAGTCATGTTATTTCATTCATCATCATTGGGATGGTCTGCATTTTGAGATTTGTCAAAATCACAGAATGGTAAATTCTATGCTTCGATTCAACTTAATAACCCCAGATAACCTTGGTTTTATTATCAAAAACTTACTGAACAGAGGATAATATGAACCATTTGTCGCTTGCGCCTTGGACATGTATCACCTGTACCTCTAGCTAAGGTTAGGATCAGGGACCATTCACTTCATGAATGTGGACGATGGCTACCCTTCTCCCATCTCTCAGCTTCACGCTGTATCCCGCATTAGGCAGGGTAGGCAGAGGGAACGGAAGGGAAACCTAGTGTTATGACACTCCGTTCCACTTCCGTTCCCCACTTTCCGCCGAATTTGAGGCATTGCGTGTTGAGTGGCGGAACTCAACGCCGCGCTTTGCCTTATTGCCAGAGCGAAGAAATGAAACATTAAATATTTAAATTGAAAATATTAAATATTTCATTTCCTCGACTGGGGATCGAACCCAGAACCTGTCGGTTACAGTCACACTCTTGTGCCGCTGCGCCACGACAGGCCTCGACCTTCTCCCATCCTTTTTATATATTCCAAGTTAATTAATTCCTTATATTATGTCTTTCCCCACAAAGTTCCTCGTCCCTTTAATGTTCTATGTTTGTTAATGCTTAGTCTATTATGTAATTTTTATGTAAATATATTATAATAGATATAACAATATTAAATTGTAGACCTGTGAATTATATTTTATTACCAACCCTGTGTGCTACTTGTATAATATACATACGTGTGTTATTATAATATTTATTTTGTTATAGGTGAAGGGAATTTACCGTACAACTTCCTTCGTGTCTTCTCTATACATTATGATATTGGGCATATGATGTGTGCTGAACTGGCACACGATCAGAACGACATAATCCAAGAACCACATCACTAAGTTATGGTGTTGCTATTGACATTTTTGTGTAGGGATTTCAATTCGAGATTTTCATATTTAAGATTTTTTCAGATTTTATATTGATTATATTTATTTAACGCGCATTTAATAATATATTTTAAGTCTATTGTTATAAACCTTTTTTTGAAAAATATTTTACGGTGTCATTATTATGAAACAGTCGCTTATTTACCGTACAACTTCCTTCGTGTGTTCTTCAGACAACGTGATATCGGCTTAGTAATTAGTGCTCAACTGGCATGCTCGGATCGCTATAAATTAAAAAAATAAAACCGATATTTCTATAAAAGAAACATACTTCTATAACATATACATACCTACTAAAAATATTAAACAATATATGACCCTCCTTTTTAACTGCACCACAGTCGGGTAATAACAAAATAATAAATTTAACAATAATCAATACAGTTATCGCAGTTTCTTAGAAACGTACAGACTCAATAACTATTTGTTAGAACGAATGGCGGTAGTGCTATGATACATGATAATCGCTTAAACTTTATGGTAAATGTTTACCGCGTGTAAAAAATATAAATTGTTATTGTTTCATCTTTATTGATACTGAAGAACTGCTAGCTTTTCTATATTACATCTAAATATTATATATGAAATGTCTATGGCAAAGATAAGTTCTGCCACTCGTGAAAAATGGGGAACAGAATTATTTTTATGGGAATGGATTATCTTAACATTTAAGTGGTATAACTCAACGTCGCGTTTTGAATCATAGTAAGGAAAATAAAATTTTTTTTTTTGTTCTGAATCGAAAACACAACCTCATACAACACACAAATGTTCATATTTCTAATCAGACTTAGGCCGTAGTACATACGTAATCACAGAAATTACATATAATGTTATAAAATCAAATTATTTTTCAACTTCACAATGCATGTTCAGTTTTATTCTTAATTCAGTTACTGATCGCTGTCCCACGTCTACCAGAGAAAATAAAACACCATTGTCACAATTATTTACTAAAAAACGTTTAAAACCAGGCACCACTGTGTCACAACAGCCCCACATTTTATTTTATAAATTATTTGAATGTGAAAGTATATGAGGCATCCATCCTCACATACTCCACTTTGTTCCATTTTCAAGCAAAAATTTTACAGTAATTTACCTTATGTATCAGCTTTACAGAAATTTCGCTTATATTTCAAAATCTTTACAGAAATATCTATGTACTATTCCGACATATTGTATCTTCACGGCAGTCATACACAGAAGTAGACTAAAATTATCCAGCTTACATCAATCAAATCGCAACAAATATATATAATATAATTAATATATGGTAGCGATAACTTATGAATATTTTTCTAAAGTCAAAAAGCTTTCCCGAATGTAAGATTTTTGTAACTGTAAATACAAGATTTCATAGAGCCGCCGTCGAAAAACAAGGACCAATCTAACTTGTTCGCAACTCCATAAACTTCTTTTCGAAAAGTTGTGTAGTATAAAGTTAACGAAAGATTCTTGTTATCATATGTAAATGCTACTTTGCTTTGCATACTGGGTAGTCGTCGTGGTGAATGGCGGTTGTAGGTTAATATGTTATTACACAAAATAGAAAAAAATATCTGATATTTTAATTATCTCCTCTGGTAACGGCAAAGTGAGAATTGGGCCGCTCAATATGCGATGCTTATTCACCCCTTTCGAATGATTGAAAGGAAATATCTAACTGTCAAGTTTGACATAAGGCCGCAAAAACGTTGTACTGTAAACGATAGGATTGTTTAATATTTTAAATTTAAATATATAATGCCACAGCTACTCAGTTCGCAATGCCTCAAATGCAGCGGAAAGTAGGGAACTGAAGTGGAACGGATTGTCTTAAAACTAGGTTCCTTGGTGCCCATTGTCTACTCTGCCATGTGCAATAAAACTACTTTTTCTGTAATATATGTCTCTTGTGAACGTATATTCTTTCTTTTATTTTATGTATTTACATCTTTTGTGTGCAATAAAGTATAAATAAATAAATAAAACTTGAAATGTTTTATATTGCCACTATATAGTTCCTTTATTTTCATCTTGAAATAAGTTTTTAGAATAAAATAATATTACTTATATGAAAATATATAATTAGACAGTATTATTATAGAAAAATATATTTAATTTTAACATTAAGAAAGAGGAAATGTGTCCATAAAAGATTCACTCATACATAGATTCATCTCTTGAAAGAGCTTTTTGAATGAAAAGAAATTTGAAATGTCCATAAAAAAATCAGCATGTTTTTATTCTAAATTATAACTATAGTTAAGTAACAGACGAAAATACAAATTTTTAAAACGTCCAAATATTTGAACGTACCGGGATTTATATGTAACGAACAACGTGAGAACTTATGGCTTAATAGGTCAGAGTACTCGGACGATTTCAATAGGCGCGGGTTCAAATCTCGCTTCGTTAAAAATGTTATATGTCTTCAAATTAGTATTTTTGTTTCTTAAGTGTAGAATATCATTTTAAAAGTGGTAACAATAATATAAAAAATGTAAAAGCACGCAAACAAATGATTAGCATATTACAAAATAGATACAAGAAACATATTTTATTTAGATACTTCCTCCAAGCTCCGCCCGATACTATCTGTTGAGAGGCTGAAATCCACGATGTCCATTGACATGTTACCAGAGCGGAAAAGGAAAATTGTTTAATATTTTAAGTGAGATTTGAACCAATAATCAGCAACCAACAACAGCGCTTACAGCCAGATGCTGTGTAGCTGTACCACGAGTTACAATGTTCTGTTTAGCAAATACGATTACATCAAAAGCAAAAGTTTGTTTTTATAATATACATTTTCAAAATAAGTCATAATATAGTTATTAGCTTTAACATTAAATGTGTATGGTCAATAAATAAACAACAAATTATTTATAAATGAAAAGGACTAAAAGTTAAAATTAAAAATGAATATATTATATATAGACATAGATAAGATATAGACATAGATAAGATATAGACTTAGATAAGTGGATCCGGCGATAGAGTATTAGCGTGCATGCGCTCTGATGAGATCCGGAAATTGTACGGTAGACCATTTGCATGTAGAAGATTCTGTTCTTTATTATATATCGGCTGACATCTTACTGAATGTGATAGGAAATGAAGCTTTTTTAAAATAAAAAAAAACGGTTATTTTAGATAGAAGCTTTTCTTTTAACTGTATCTGACATATAATGAGGGTTGGCGGAGAGAACTGTACCCAATACGCAATGCCTTAAAAAAGAGGCAAATGTAAATATCTTTAAGGGCATACATATACACATATACATATTGACGTTCCCATTTAGATAAGTATTCTAAAGAGACAGTTTTTCTTCGGCCTTTCAAGCACATATTGGTAAATCTTAGGTCTCCTGTTTCCGTAGAAAATTCGAGTAATCATCGAAAAGATCTTGCCAAATTGCACTTTCTATGAATATTAGTTGGTCTGTCAATCACAAAATATTGAAAGATTTATATAACATTTTATTACACGATATAAATTACTATAATAATTCCTAAATACTACTGAAATCATCATCGCCTCTTATAAATAACATGATCACAATATTATTTTAAAAATATTACTTTATTATATTTGTCAACGATATTACAAGTTGTTTTCATAATTCTAAAATTCTTCTTTTTGCCGACGATATGAAAATATTTAAGCAAATTAAAACTTTAGGTGATTGTAATTTACTTCAAGAGGATTTGTGTAGGTTGATATCCTACTGTGATGATAATCATCTAGTTTTGAATGTCAATAAATGTAATACTATGACATTTAGCAGGAAAAAGAATCCCATAATCTTTAATTATAAGCTCGACGACAAATCAGTTGCTAGACTACGTGAAATACGTGATCTCGGTGTTTACTTAGATGACAAGTTGTTGTTTGCTTCCCACGTTAGTATTATGACTCAAAGAGCATACAAAATGTTGGGTTTTGTGTTGCGGGTATCTAAAGATTTTAAACGGGCGGAAACCCTTATCACATTGTTTAATGCTCTGGTGCGATCAATCTTGGAATACTGCTCCACATGCTGGAATCCTCAATACAAAATATATACCATGAGTATTGAAAGATTACATAATAAATTTCTCTGCCACTTAAAACGAAGATATTCTTATGCAGAGCGCCTCATCAACAACGTGGAGGATATATCTCTTGAGAAGCGCCGTGATCTCAGAGATCAGGTGTTGTTATATAAGATTGTAAATAATATGATCGATTCTCCTCTTCTTGTGAGTAAGCTTAATTTTGCGTGTCATAGGTTAGGTGCACGCAATAAACCTCTATTTTCTGTTTCTAGGTGTAATACAAAATATGCCTCTAATAATTTTGTTTCACGTGCATGTAAAAAGTTTAACTTAAAGTGTAATGATTTGGACATATTTAACTTAAAAATTAATTCTTATAAAAACTGTGTTAGAAAACTTTTATAAATATGTAATTATAGTAATTAATTGGTTAGGCGACGTGTATGTATTTGTTTGTGTGTTTAAATGTCATTAGTTATAGTAATAAGTAATATTATTTATTCTTAGTTACATGTGTTATCAAGCTGTGGAAACTTTATTGGTTTCTGTTTAAATTTAAGTGTGTTATTATTTAATTTTTGTAAAGTACTGTTTGTTTCCCTTAAAAATAAATAAATAAAATAAATAAAAAATAAAATAACCACACTTAACTAGAATATTTAAAAACAGAATAAAAACGTCACTTATAAACTAATACAAAAAGAAATATACATAAATCAATTCTTAAACATCCTATAACGAGCTTACAATACAAGAGCAAAAGTCGTAAACATGTCCAGATCAAGACTCTACGTACTCAACTGCTTCTAAGTATATTAGAACAATACATTCACTTTTATTGCTGGCTGTGTTAAATGACGTGAAAGATACGTCTTAGATGGCAGTTCTACTGGCTCTGTGGTACTACAGATGACTATGTTTTTAATGTACTTATAGTTTTTTAGTTTAACAACATTAAATATTAGAATTGGAGCTTTTATTTGTACAGTGGAATTGTTTTTGGATTTCCCATTGGTGTGATAATATTGAGTTTTTATGGTGAAATTGTAAGTATAATTAAGTATGTATAGTTATAGTGATTAATAATGATATGATTTTTTTATTTTTTTCCAGCTTCACGCTGTATCCCGCACTCCATTCCACTTTCATTCCCCACTTTCCGCCAAATTTGAGGCATTGCCTGTTGAGTGGCGGAACTCAACGCCGCACTTTGACTTATTACCAGAGCGAAGAAATGAAATATGAAATATTTAAATTGAAAATATTAAATATTTCATTTCCTCGACTGGGGATCGAACCCAGAACTTGTCGGTTTCAGTCACACGCTTGTGCCGCTGCGCCACGACAGGCCTCATTATTACTTATTACTATGATTTAAATAACATTCTAATGACTATAATAAAGTAATACATATCTAGCATTCAAGTGTTTATTTACGTTACCTAACCGTACATTACGAATAAACTGTAATGGCGTAGTTTAGGCTTAGGATATAACATATAGGTATTGTAGTTATTACGTATACTACAAATTTATTAACTGTACTTTTGTTTATCTTATATTTTATATATAAATATGTAAACAAACGCAATGCTCATTTAAACGAAGCCTCACATGTCACAAGCGTCGTAAGCGTGTGACTCTAAACGACAGATTGTGGGTTCACTCCCTACTCGAAGACATTTAATATAAAACATTTTAATTCCTCGAGTGGGGATCGAACTCACGACCTGTCGCTTACAGTCACACAGTTGTGCCCCAGCGCTAAAACAGGCTTCAATTTTCAGTTTCACGATCCGTTAACTATACTTTTAATATTATGAGTATAATTTTCATAAGTTTTATCTGAAACTGTTATTACTTTTTCCGGTTAATATTTTTCTCGAGGGAAGAATTTCTGCTTTCTAAACTTAGTTTTAATGTGTCGTAAAGTGCGACTACATACTTGTGTGCCACGAATTCACGATTTATTACATTTATTTTGTTTTTTACCCGCATTTTGTGTTCTTTATGTGAAAATAGTGCATAATAATGTAGATATAATTTAGGTCATATTATATATAAAAAATACATGATAAATTATCTAGAAATTCATTAACCTGAATGTTTTTGGTAACGTAAAGTAAATACTCTATGTTATTAAGTATTTATATTTAAAGTGAAAAAGTAAAAAATGAGAATTCTGAAAAATTATTATTTGCCCGTCACTGTTATTATGGATCATGGATTCGAAATTTATCTTAACACAACATTCTTACTTAAAGGAAATTATTGATTATTTTATTTCCTGAAGTGTGTATCGACTTTACAACCAGTCGCGTTTACAATCGTACACTTGTATCCTTGCACTACGACAAGCCTCAAAAACATTAAAAAATATGAACTACTCAATAAATTATGATACATAATTTTAGAAATGTTATTTCACAAGGGCGGTTTCCATTCACTGTAGACGCTTTCAGTTCTCTTTGTTATTTGAAGAAGAAAAATGATAACTGCGTGATTCCTCGAAGATACCTTAATGCCACAAGTAACGATGCGATCAAAGATTTTTTATTAGATTGCTATTGTTTGTTTTATTGTTTAAATTTAGGAAAACTTTGTTTTTTTAAGTACGAGGTGTGTTCAAGTGGGGAATAAAAATGGAATGGAGTGTCTTAGAACTACGTTTACAAGTTTTTTTCTGTATACTCTGCCATGTGCTGGATACAGTGTGATGCTAAAAAAGAGGAAGGGAACACACTTTGTGTTCAAAAAGTATTGTATTGTATACATTGTATCCCCTTAAGTAACTCCCATTATTGTAATATTATACACTTGTGCCATTTCAGTTCAACCATGATTCAGTTCAACCATCAAAGTATTTCAAAAAAATATTATTTTTGATTTGTTCAGCTTCTTCTTCGAAGCCGTCTTTATCTTGGCAATCGTAGCGAGCGTAGCGTCGTCCTTTCATGCATGTCCTTCAGTTACGGGAACAAGAAAAAAGCCAATTTTTATTCTCCGTCAAATCCTCCGGGCGTTCTTGGCGGATTGCTTCGTACAAATTGCTCATAACTTGCAGGTTATATAAGTCTTAATGACCGGATTGGTCTTATTGACCGTTTTACCTTGTGGCGAGAACTCATGATGTACTCCGCCTCTGCAATTGAACAAAACTGTAAGCCAAACTTTCACATTCGACCGAACTTGGCGCGCTTTTTCGGTCTTGGTTCGTGCGGCAGGTTCCGTGAGATGGTTAAGTTTTGATTTTCACGTTATAACCATAAACCCACAATTCCTCATTAATTATGGCCGCATGGAGCAAATTTGGGTCGTCGCGGACAAAATACCATTTACCGCCAGTACCAATTTCTTCATTTCTTAATTTTATTCTTCTGTTGTTGAAATGCTCGGGTATCCGGCACGCACTTCGTCGTTTCCATCTGCTCGGCCTCCTGAGAAAATTTTATACCCCCGATAAACATTGCTTTGATCCAAAATAGCTTCTCTATATAACAGTAGACATTCGAAATGCATCCATCCACTTCATATAGTTTTTCACACAAAATTTGATGCAGTTTCTATAATATTTCCTTTTTAGACAGATCTCATCAAAAATTGAACTTTTTGAACGTATTTGTGTTTAAAAAGAGTATATGTGAACTTACCTATTTCGTGGGTTACGTATATTCGTAAGTATATACAATCTTTTTTGTGGCATTATGTTAGTACTCATGTCTCCGTTCAGCCTTTTTGAATGCTCAGTTAATACAAGTCCAGCCATTTTGAATGTTTATTTGTTGACAGCTGTTTAGCTTGTCAATTGTTGACAGCTGCTTTGCTTGCAACGTATCTTAGCTTTTTTTTTATTTTTACTATGTTTTAAAGTGTTATTCCACACTTAGGACAGAAAATACTAAAAATATTCAAAAAGATGGTGCTTCGAAGATTAGAAAAAAACGTTGGCACAACTGTATAATAAATATCTCACAGGTATTGTTTTAAAGGGGTTAAAATAGATATTAATGAATAATAATATGAAAGTAATCATTTAAAAAATGGCTCACTTAAATAATGAACGATCAGCATTCGACCGAATGCATAATATGGGTTTTATAATTAAACTGGACAAATGTTGTTTTTACAATCTAATGTTAAATATACATATATTGTTAATTATTGATTCCAGTTTGTGGCTGGATTCTGGGAAGCTCCAGGCTATTCGCGTTGTTCCTCAGCCCATGAACATTACTCAATTAAAAAGGTTTTTGAGGACATTGTATTATTACGGGTAATTTATTCTTAACGTAAGTATTTTATTGCAACCATTATGATAATGGTTAAAGAAAGAGCCAGCGTAGTAACAGCTGTAGAAGTGAAAGAAGTCAACAGGTTTTCGGTGTCGACGGCTTAAACTACGCTGACCACTATTAAATTTCAAAAAGTGTTAGCTCATTACGAAGAAGGGTTATTGGTACTTTCGGTAGATAGCAGTGCGTACGGTTTAGGTGTAGTACTGTTCCACGTATACTCGGACGCAGCCAACCACCATTAGCTGTGTGTACAGGACTACACCATCGCGGTAATAAATTCCATCAATATTTGTACCGGCGATGGTTTGTATTACGTACGGAGCATTAACTTTTAATTTTTATATTTGGTAAGCAGGATAGAGAACGAATAGCCCACAAACAGTAGCTAGTCCAGTCCAGCTATATATGTTGACTTAGTTAAAAACACCATGCCGGTAAATTTTACTATAGGTCAGAACCGAAACTGAGAAAGTTAAATTATTAAGTGTAAGGTAAACAAAATATATTTTGTTTGGGTGGCCCTTAAGGGTGAGTAATTTTTACGTAAGAACGAATTAGTAATCGAATTAGGTTGTTTACTATATAAGTATCGATAAGTAGTACCTCTATTATTACGGGCTCGGGTTGTAAAAAAAATCATGAAAATTTCACTAAGGCATGAATTAGATGAAGAGTTTGGCACGAAATTACGTATATTGGGCAGATCTCGACTAGGACATTGAGAACATAAGTCAATGCTTGTTAATGCCTCCGTGGGATTTTTCCTTGAAATCTTGGCAGCGTATTCATGAAGATTTTGCCGAATATGGAGGGACGTAGTATATGGTACTTGTAGACGCACATTCAAAATGTATTGAAGCAATGTAATAGAGCAGCAGAAAACGGGGTCAATACAATCAAAATTGTAAATGAGAGGGCGATTTATGAAAATGAAATAATATTGAAAGCATTATCTACTTTTTTGTTTCAATGTCGTAACGCGACAAGGGGGCGCCGGCAGTTACTTTGTTAGAACATAGATTGCGCGGGCGCCTGCGCGTCATTCGGCGCCACGTACCGATTGTAGTACGCACCGCCTAGCTAGCACAAGTCCAATGTTGTCGATGTCCAATGCTGAGACACCAAGATCAAATTATTCCCCTAAAACTGAAAAAATATAGGTTGTCGTAACGTGCGTACGGATCACCTGGTAGAAAGTGATCACCGGCGTCTACGACCCTTTGTAACAACGCGGAGGATGAGCCTTCTCCTTGTAGAAGAGGAGTTGCAGGTGTGTTACCGTTCTTTACGATGGGTGGGTACCGAGGCCTGGCATTACCTAATGCGAAACGCAGTGACCAAAGTCACTACTTAACGCCGGTTTTAAATTATGTAGGTGGTAATGATCCGGTAGAGTCGGCCCATGCTTGTTGCCATTGCTGACTACGTGACTCTTCCACATGTACTTTAGTCGCCTTTCACGACACCATCAGTACCAGGGCTGTTTTATAAAGTAATCAGTATGTTTAAGTATATAAGGTATATATCTAGACATTAAAACATTAGTATGAAAATATTAGCTATTACTTTGTAACTAAGTGTAAACTTAGAGGGGTGGGTAAAGGTGTTATGTGGGTACATTGGAAATTGTATATAGTTGGTTAACAAGTTATGTATCCTAATAAAATGTTCTATCGTTTCCGCTGCCTCCAAGATGTTATAACGCGAATTTGTTTCGTGTTTTAAAAAAAAAATTTTTATTATAATTACACTTATTTATTAAAATGAAATAGTATTTTATAAAAAAAGGATAAAAACACTTTGATAAAAATCTTAGGAAAATTTCTCTAAAACAATGCGATAGAGACTGCAAGTAATAAGCAATTATAATATATAAGCATTCGGCAATATTGCTGACACGATAGCGTCAGTACAGGGATCCGAAATATACTTGCAGGGTCCGGGTATAACAGTACGTTTGTGTCTCAGAAGTGTTTATTTTAAGTGTACAGAATTGTGATCAATTCACATGCAAACCGAGTTTAATATCTATTGATTATATATATTGAGGCCTGTCGTGGCGGCACAAGAGTGTGACTGTAACCGACAGGTTCTGGGTCCGATGCCCAGGCGAGGAAATGAAATATTTAATATTTTCAATTTAAATATTTAATGTTTCATTTCTTCGCTCTGGTAATAAGGCAAAGCGCGGCGTTGAGTTCCGCCACTCAACACGCAATGCCTCAAATTCGGCGGAAAGTGGGGAACGGAAGTGGAACGGAGTGTCATAACACTAGGTTTCACTTTCGTTCCCTCTGCCTACCCTGCCTAGTGCGGGATACAGTTTGAAGCTGAAAAAAAAAATATTATACATACGTAAATATGAAAAAACAACTATTAATGAAATAGCATAATCGATGATATACATAATGTTAATACTAGAAATAAGTTTAATCTTAGTGCACCTATGACTCGATTGCATTTAGTCCGTAATTCTTTTATGGGACAGTGCGTACGATTTTACAATAGAATCCCAGAAAACTTTTGAGAATTTTCTATTTCACAATTTAAAGAAGTTGAGAAAAGACGTTTGAGTGTTTAAGGTTACTATCAAATTAACGATTTTATAAATCACAACACGCCTTGGAAATAAAATGCTCGATCCGGGCAATTTCAAATGTATCATAATATAATGTAAAGTTTTGATAAAAAGACACATGTCCCGCTGAGTTTCTTGCGCCGGTTCTTCTCAGGTCTGATGCAGTAACTTTAGTTAACCGGTGGTAAATTGTTTAACGTTTAAGAAATGAAGATTTTAACTTTTTGTTTTGAATAGAAATATTTGAATTTAAATTTTATAATGCATTGATTGTGCTTAATGAAGTGTATTTTAAAATATCAAACCTGTTTTAAAAGTTTTCAAAAAGACCAGCCAGTCCCAAAACCAGACTTGTGTGCCACAAGTTGTTCATATACACAGCCGTTTACGTAACACTAATTATCATGTTACAATAAGTTTTGAAATTAGAGAAACTCGTGTTTACACAGGTTTATAATGTCAATATATACATATATGTTTTTTTAGAAAACGTATAAGAATATGCAAGTAGCAAGATTTGAACCCACGTCTCTAAGAAACCGATCAAGCGCTCTGAGCAACTAAGCTATACGTTCTTATCTAGATATATATTGAAAGTTTTATACTTTTGTTACAACTTATTAATATTGTAAGCATCTCTGTAGGGAGATTTTTCGAATTACTGCTACCTCAATATATTTATCGTGTTTTCAGAGAGAAATAAATGAAGTATTTAAAGTAATATTCCACACTTAGGAAAGAAAAATTAATACATATTTAATAACTTGTCTCTTCATCGTATACATATAAAAAATATCAAGCAAGAAAATTAAACATTATTTATTCAGTTTAATTTTTAAATTTATAAAATCAAATAATAAATCTTATAAACAAATATATGATAGCGCCGTTTAAGAGGCCTCTTGCTAAGATTAAAGTATTTAAGTAAATAATTTAAAACCAAGTTCTCTGAAAATGTGTAAAAAGCTCAAACGGTAACGGGATTTTAATTCGTACCTTTTGGAAACCGTCGTTAGACGGACTGTTAAAGTGAAAAGAAATTATAACAACTACAAAAAAAGGAAAATATATAAAAAATAAAATAAATATTCTGATTTCGATTGAACTTTTTTAGATTTGATGATTATTCAAAGTCAATTTTAAGCTTGTTTGGTTCGTTTTAGTAGATATACGTTATACTAATCTTTTCCTTTGGCTTCGTCCACAATGTGGAGCAATGTTAGTTTTTTTTAAATTTAACACGATTTGAGCCTCTGAGATAACTTCGACCACAACACAAGAAATATGGGCTATATTAAAACGGTTTCTTACTTATTATAGATTGTGAACTTCCTCGACAAGAAGACTATATATTAAATAATCTATCTGATATATTAAATAAATGTTGAAAATATATGCAATAATATTTAACGAATTGAAAGCCACGATTGTGCAAAAGAATAACTCAGCGTGGGGTACATACTTACTTTAAGTGATCTATGGACACACTCTTCTTGCGTTATTCTGAGTTAAAATTAACAAAAAAATATTTTGTATTTATTTACACAAAGTTTTTAATCATTCATTTTACATTATAGCATTGTCATGTCCTTAATAAGTACGCAAAATCTCAAATTAATCTGATGTTTCAAAATATTCGGTACAAATATACATAGATATGTATGTGTACAAGTATACATAAGACCGAAGCTAATAATAAAAGCGTGTTACAAATATATTGATAGTCCTTTCTTCCTCTATATTTCTTCGTTATCAGGAAATTACAGAAGCCTGTTAGACAATAACACTCAGCGGCGTATTTTATCTCAATTTGACCGAAACAAACATTCGTATATACTTGTATGTTTTGCTGAAGCAACGTTAAAAGTAAAGACATTTTTTATTTTGGATAAAGCCAAAGTGAAGGATCAGTCTAATGATTTTAATGAATATTAGGAGAGCATTGAAACGCAGAAGAGGAATTAAACGAAATTTTGTATTGTAAATATGTATGAAATTGCATTAAATATTATCTTTAGTTTTGTCTGTACATTGAATCTATTTACGAAAAAATAACGTACGGAGGCTTGAAATAATCATTTCAGGCCTCCCTAAAGAAACACGAATCTATCTTTTTAGAATTTTTAGTTTTTTTACAACTTTTATGTGTCTGCCTGTTTGTCTGTTTGTGCAGGTACGTCTTCTAAACTACTGGACCGATTTCAGAGACTTTTTTGGTTATATATTTGGTCGTGGCAGTACATATGCTATATTTGATTTTGAATATTTCCACCTACAATTTTTCCACCAGATAAACTATAAAAAAAAATAATGGGTGATGATAATGTTATAATGGTATATTAAAATTGAAGATCTGGAATATCTGATGCACAACCTTAACATTCCAGCTAAACTATAAGAAATAATGGAATACTGCCTTCACAAAAGTTGTTGAGAGTGGTGAGCATTTTGCATTGACATATTAAATTCGAAGATATGGAACATGCCTTGATCAATCATAACGGCCCATCCAAACTATAAAAAAATATAAAATACAGCAAGATGTGCAGCTTGACAGATATTTTTTATTGGCGTAAAAAATAAAAATATGTAATATCCAGATATTACATATTTTTATTTTTTACGCCAATAAAAAATATATAGAAATATATATAGGAATGTACAATAAAATTGCAGCTTTATATCTAAAGTTGTTCATTGTGATGGGTAAATTTACATTAAGTTATTATATTAAAATAGTAGAAAAAGGGCATTTGAACTTTAAATATTTTTACAAAATAAACATGCAAAGTAATAAAAAGTACTAATAGAATATCTATTATTTTAAAATTTTAGTCGTTGACTACGGGTGCATCATGCACGGTAGAGAAGAAACCATTTCCGTTTGAGGGTCAGATAGGATGATAGATGAGGGATGTCACGATATTCATTTAAGTCTTAATTTAAGTTCGGCTGTCCTTAAATCTATCTATTTGATATAAAAAATCATCTTAAAGTAGTTTAAGTGAACATAATGAGGTGGTAGAATGACAAATTGAGTGTGGTTGTGTCAGACATACGGTGTGTGTTACACATTAATACGTTTATAAAATTGATTATACTATTATAAATCTTTTACTTCACTTTGGCTACTTGAAGACGATATTCACTAGGGCCACAGTTGTGAGGAATCTTACGTCAGTGACAGTCCCTGTAGTTTACGGCAGTTATTTGCTATTATGTTAATATTTCGTGCAATGTCAATTCTTCTAGATTAAGGGAAAAGCATAAAACATTTTTATCAGAAAATTTTTATATATTTCTAGACGCAATGCGAAAGGTAATATCAGTCCAACTGTAAAGGAGCAATTAATAGTTCCCTTTGTTCTATACAGGATTTTGTATTTTCTATTGCAGACAATTCTCTTACTAACTACGGTCTACTTGTTCCCTTATCACCCTCTTAACGAGTTGCTACTATAGTTCATGAGAGCGCATCCAAGTTTATAATGGAATAAAGAAAAATATTTAGTAAGGTGGTCCAAAGCGCCTTAAGAAACGAAGGAAAGATGATTTGCTTAGATGCGCTGCGTTTTGCCAGAAAGCGCTGGAACAACCTATCTGTCAAGGGCAATTTTAGCTGAATTGAGATGACAAAAGAAGATTTCACTTGCAGTATCATCTTTAGGTATTATATATTACATTACTTTTTGTATATGTATTGTTTGACGTTCAAAAAATAAAGGTGTAACTTCTAATTTTGAATAAAATTTTTGAATTAGAATTTTAATTTGACTGCTACATTACTTCCTGGCAGAAAGACGGCACACATAATGTTTAAAATCCCAATCTATTTGGACAGAACAGAAACACCAACATGTTCTGTTACACATCATCATCATCATCATCATCATCTCAGCCGTGAGACGCCCACTGCTGGATATAGGCCTCCCCCAAGGATTTCCACATGCATCCAGCGGCGTTTTTTGCAGCTTCGCGAATGCTGCCCATTCGAGCTGGATTCGACGAGAGATCTCTTTCTCGAAGTTGGACTTACCTATCTGGCCCGTGTGTCCCAGGAATACGTAATGGTCAACAACTTCGTGGGCAGTGTTCCCAATAGTAATTGGAGCAGGTACTACATGGGCGTTCGACATAATTTTCGTCTTATCCATGTTTAGCTTTAGACCTGCTCTTTGAGACACATTACTAAGATCTTCGAGCATAGTGTTCAGGTCTTCTAAGATCTCAGCCAGTAGAACTACATCATCGGCAAAGTGAAGGTGAGTAATGTACTCGCCATTTATGTTGATACCGTATCTTTTCCATTCCAGAAGCTTGAAAATATCCTCCAATGCTGCAGTGAACAGTTTCGAAGAAATTACATCTTCCTGTCTCACACCTCGTTGCAATTGCATAGCATTAGAGGTCTGGTTTTGTACTCGTACCGACATAGTGGCGTGTTTGTAGAGATACCTTAACACTTCGATATACCTGTAGTTTAATTGGCACCTTTGATAAAATTTGATAAAATTTCACATCGTTTATTAATCCGTAGACTTGTAGAGATATACATGGCGATCTCCTTCGTTGGTTGATTTCGTATCTTAGAGAGCGGAGTCAGGCTGTGACAATTAAAAGATTTTTCCCTTCTTTTGTACCTGTTACCTCAGGTGTGCCCCAGGGCTCTCACCTCGGTCCCCTTCTTTTTAATATTTTTATAAACAACATTAAAACAACATTTATGAACTCAGAAAAATTATTATTTGCCGACGATATGAAAATTTTTAAACAAATTACTACACAAACAGATTGCGCATTTTTACAAGATGATCTGAACCGGTTATTTGATTACTGCCAGTGTAATGATATTATTTTGAATATTGATAAGTGTATCTTTATTACTTTTTCCCGTAAACGACATAACATAAAATACAATTATTGCTTTAATAATGTAACGATTGAGAGGCTCTCAGTGGTAAGGGACCTGGGAGTTTACCTTGACTGTAAACTTTTATTTGATTATTACATTGATCACATAGTTGATAAGGCTTTTTCGGATGCTGGGTTTTGTTCTTCGGGTAGCAAAAGATTTTCACAATAGTATATATTTCACACTTATCACGTTGTACAATGCCTGCGTTCGTTCTGTTCTCGAGTATGCTTCGACTGTGTGGAATCCGTTGTTTAATGAGTACATTGATACAATTGAAAATATTCGAAAGAGGTTTAACAAACTTATTAGTATTAAAGCCAACTTCCATCTCAAAAAACAACCTGTTTCGATTTCTTTAAAGGACCGTCGTTTGGCTAGGGACGAGCTTTTATATTTAATAATTATATTGATACCCCTTACCTTTTAAGTAATATTAGTTTAAGGTCTTCAAGCTTACAAAGACTAAATATGCCGGGAATATCTTTATTTATCGTGCTTGTAGCTCTCATGACAATGTGTTTGGTGATTTTGACATGTTTGCTATAAATTTAAATAAGTTCAAATCACTTGTCTTGGGAGCTGTCTCTAAATGATTTTATTTTGTTTTTGTTTGAAGTTCTGTTTGAATAAACTGCTCATCTAGCTATTTTTGTACAATTCTATGTGAAGACTTCATTGGTTAATGAATGTTAATTTTTGATTTATTTCTTTTATGTTTTTGTAAAACTGTATGTCCTTAATAAATAAATAAATAAATAAATAAAGTAATGTCAGGTAAGCTCGGCTCTGGGATCTTCAGCCAAGCTTTAAAAAGGTGCTTGCGTGGAATACAATTTTCCATATAAGCTCTATCTCTCTCAGAATGTCAGACTTCGTCAAAATGATGCTACCGCTATCAGTTATCAGCTTTATCACTTGGCTTTGCCCAATAGACATATCTCTTGCGAATACTTTGAAGCCTTGGTTCCGCTCGATAGCCTCTTTAATATTATGTTACATTAAATCGGCGAAGTTCCCATATCAAAGACGTAAATATCTGCCTATTTAGCTGACTGTAACGACTAGCATCTTCTGATTTCTGTCACCTGGTGGTATTTGATCACCGTCGCCCACGGCCCCGAGTAACTTCAGAGGAGCTACAGGAGCATTGCCGTCCTTTAAGGTGGAAGGGCACCGGGGTCCGGCATTACCTAATGCGAAAAGCAGTGGCTAAAGCCACTACTTAACGCCGGTCTTAAATACCGGGGGTGGTAATAATCCGGTCGAGTCTGCCCATGCGTGTTGCCATTACTGGCAACGTGACTCTACCACACGCACTTTAGTTGCCTCTTATGATACCATCAGTACCAGGGCGATTCCTATTCTAAGCCGGAATCACACGGGGAAAGTACGTGAGTAGTACGGTGAGTTTTAAAATACTTGTATCCTACCGTACGGATACTATCCACCACCTTGTTGCTTAGATCGTCCACATCTAAGTTGTTCTCAAGGGCTGCGAAGCGGTTTGGAATATCGAGCTGAAAGCTCTTAGAGTTTTGCAGTCATTCAGGTATTGGTAAGAGCGTAGACTTTATCAATCGTGATCTTTCAAGCTTAATGTCGATATTCAATGTGCCTGTGTGCCTTTTACACAATATTGTGACAAAACAAAATTGCTGCCTCATTGTATAGGATGAGTCAACCATATCTGAATAAGAGGCCGTTGATAAAACTTTACGAACGTGGGACATTCGTCGACGTGATAGGTTAACGGGCAGTATTACACTTTTATTTTTAGGTAATTTCAGACAAATTCTGTCAGTTTCTAATAAAATCATCTGATGTGGTGCTGTCACCAGCACCACATCAGTTGATTTCATCGTATTTGTACCACGCATACCACACCTACCTGGCAGTTTTCCCTCCCAATTTAAACGAACTTTATTCCCTTTGAGACAAACGGTTAAAGGACTGATTCTTTTATCCATGGACAACTTCACGAGTCAATAATGTATACATATATTGGTTCTTAAGGGAGAATCTGACAACATATTACGCCAACAAATTTTATTATATTTTAATTTGTACAATATTTCTAATCATTATCTATATATTATATATAATTGAGTACATTGAAAAATATTCATGGCGCAGTAGAAAATATTTACTAAAGTAACTTAATGACTAATGACTTAAAAAACACTTTAAGACTTATGTAAATATAATTGCAGGTAGCAAGTAAACCTCTAAATAATGTCACTTATTATCTTAGACTATTTAAAAACTTCTACAGTTAAATAAAGTCTTTGATATCTATTGAATGAATAGACTGTACGTCTTTATAATTTACATAAATAAGTCCATTAAAAAAGTCACTATGGAAAATCACTATGGAAAGTACCACTATAGTAACACCACTGGAAGATATGGCTTAATTTGCATTAAATTATACAGTGAAAGTAATGTAACCTGAGTTGTGTTTGTAATAGAGTTTTACTAACCTCTTAGTAAAACTCTATTACAAACACTACGATAGTTAAAATAATAAATTCAAATTCAAAATATTCTTTATTCAAATAGGCTTTAGCAAGCACTTTTGAATCGTCACAAACATAAAATTACCACCGGCTCGGAATGCGGTTCTGCTGAGAAGAGCCGGCAAGAAACTCAACAGTTGCTCTTTTCAATATTGAATAGTTACAGAAAGAAGAAGAAGAAAGAAGAATTAGAAGAAAGAAGAAGAAGAAAAAATAGTTACAGTTTCATTGTTTAATACAATAGTGACTATCCTGCATGAAATTCAAATGACCTTAATAAAAAAAAATCATTCAAATATTCTTGGACAGTGTAGTACCCTTGCTTAATTAACATTACTTCAACATTTACTTTAAACTTCTCTAGTGGCAAATTCAAAATACTCTGCGGAATACTATTAAGTACACAAAGACATTGTCAAAATATAAAACTTTTTATGAATCAAATGTATCATGTAATTTAAAAAAAAACAAACGACATCTAATTGAGCAGTTCTCTCCTCATTGTCCTTAATATACAGAATTTAATCAGAACTTTTATACAATTTACATATAAAATGCATACAATGGGCGACAGTGCAGTTTGAGCTCGTAGTTTAAAATAAACGTGGATAGAGTATTTATTTTGTAAAAGAAAACTATTTAACAAGGTAGAAATTACAATAATCTTGAATCATCGTTATACTAGAGGCGCTCGTGTCGCAGGAACACAAGCTTGCGGCTATAAACAGGATGGTTGTGGGTTCCATTAGGTAAATATGATCCAAGCTAATTTAGTATCCCACTAATAGATAGAGGCTATCTGAAATATACATTATTTTTTTCCAAATATATTAGTTCTGACAAGAACCTGTATAACCATGCGCCAACGATGTATAACTTCGTACCACACTCTCCACCTAGTCTGCTCTCGCACGCCACTTGCACAGTGACGTTGATTAAAGAACTGACAAGTAGAACAAATTGCAGCGATTGATCGCTGCTCCAATGAGCCTTGTACCGCAAGTCAGTATGTGCATTTTATAAATGTGACCTATTGTTTGTTGAACTGTATTCACATTTGAATTTGTTATGCAAGCTAAATACTTGCTAAATTGTTGTTTAAATGTATAGAGGATGGATAAGCATAGAGGAACTCAAAAAGTTACGATATTATAAAAGCATTTATACATTTTTTCACTGCATTTTATGCGATATAATGGGTCTACAATTACGACATATTGTTATATATGAGAACTTACAATTAAAATAGTAAAAAAAAACAAACAAACTGATTCCATTCCCGCGCTCAACAGCTCCCATTAAACAGATTATTTCAGAGTAAATCTACACCTTTGCAAATATCATAGCAATTTTGGATAAAGAGTTACCTTGGATCGCCATCTGACTCCTATGAGGGCACCTTTTATTAGGACACTTCGTTCTTCGATCTCTAGATAAGAAAACTGAACGCCGCACATTATGCCTTTAACAAAACGAGCAATAACGAATTTCTCCAAATCTGATAAAACATTCCATCGTCGCTTATACAATCACACGCTGTGCCGCTCAGCCACCAATGCCTTAACTTACTTTATATAGAAATATTTAATCCTATATATTTTTAAATTATCGTTATCTAATTTACATAAATTAACTTAACTATATGCTTTGACTCGACTTCAATCAAGACGTACTACGTCTTATGAATATAGATGTTAACATAGTAATTACATTATTACTTTACATTACGTGCAAGTACACGCCTGACGAATACTTATTATATACTATACTATATACAGTATAGGCCTGTCGTGGTGTAGGAGTACAAATGTACGAAGTAAACGCGACAGATAGTGGGTTCTATCCCCACTTGAGGAAATGAAATATTGAATGTTTATAAAAAAATCGTGTGCTCGAATCTACAATCTGTTACAATGAGCAAACGTGGTCGCGCGCACCCGCTGCCTTCCTAGATCAGTATGTAATAAATAATTTTTTTTTTTCTATTTCACACGACAAATATTATGATAAAAATGAAAAAAAATCCTAAATTCATAAAGCTATTTACTTCTTGTCTTTCCTTCTTTATTTGGGTCGGGCCAATCTCCAGTGTAGCTAAACAATTTTTTTTCCTGTACATATTAAATAAATATTCGTACAGTTCAAGTGGAAGAAGCAACAGAGGATCGCTGAGTGTCATAAAAACTTATTATTAATAACTAAATGATAAAAAGGGACACATCGCCTCATAAATACAAAATTTGTAGTTTAGAGTCTCAAAATTATTTACGTAGCTGAGTATTAACTAAATATTTGAAGCCGTCGTGGTGCAGTGACAGCGACTGCACACGTGACGGGTGAGAGTTCCACGACTAAGGGGATTATATTTATTTCTTTTTTCCTGCCTCTTTTAAACGAAGAACGCCGTTGAGTTTCGTCAATCAATATGCTATGTCTAAAAAAATATTTTATGCTATAGAAACTCCCTTCCCTTTAGTCTCCTGTTTTGAAACATTTCGTGTTGAGTAGCGTGGTTTAACGCCGCGCTTTATCTACCACAACAGAAGTGGAATTAATAATATTCTTAGATTCTATTAAATACGTTCGTTATTCAGTATAAAGTGAATCGTCGCGTGCCCAACGCTAGTATCAGTTGTTACGTACATAAACAGTCACTGTCGTCGTTCAACCACATTTACTTTTACTCCACTGTATTTTACTGTAATGCATTGTAACCTGCTTTATGTAGAGAGAGATTTAGAGACGCAAAGTTGATTGAATTCGCTTAGTATTTTAGGTAAGCCCGCATATCACAGAGTATGCAAAGTGTAACCTTTACTTTTCCTTGTATACATAAATAATACTCAAGAAATAGGTTTACATGGACGCTTACCCTTATACGCGGTTGATACATATCTATTATACTTTGGTGCTAATATATATGAAATTATTACAAAAGCTCAAGAAGTTCTAAATAAATTACTTGATTTGTTTCAATACAATCTCCTTGCAATTAATATACGAGTATGAAAAACGTTCTTAAGTGATGTTCAAATCCAAAACTAAAGTTATCTCATCTAGTCTAGTCTACCGCACGATCCATTAAAAATAAATAATTTAATATTACAACAGAAAATTTGTGCAAAATATTTAGGTCTTAGAATGGACAGCAGCTTAACTTGGAATGTACAGATCGATCATATACGAAGTAAATTGTCTTCCATCACAGGCTTACTTCGACGAATCGCTCGGTGCATTCCACGTCGCTTATGTTATATTTTTTGTAATTCTTTGTCAAAATGTAACCTGCTTTATCTGATAGAAATATGGTGAAAGTCGGTGAAAACAAGACTAGCCGACATCCAAATTTTACAAAATAAAATTATTAAAATACTTTTTCGTTATAACTTTTGAGCTCCAAATTAGATTATATATAAAGAAACCAAATTAATGACCTTAAAACAATTATATATTAACAGCACGTGCTTACTTGTTAAAAAAAGAAACAAGTCGATCCATACTAACTTAGCATTTGTAAAACTAAAATGTACAACAAAACGTTCTTTGCGGTCGCGGCGGGCGAGTTATTTAGTTTTATCTAAAACCGGGATACAGATTGGAAAAAAATGTTAACCTTTGAGGAGGCATGAATTTATAATAATTTACCAGCTGCTTTAAAACTGTAAGTTCATTTAATGCATTTAAAATACAGCTTTCTGAATATATATTTAAAAACTAACCAGCTTAAGAAAAGTATAAAATATATATTATATTTTTGTATTAAATAATGTATGATCGACATCTATATATTATGTAAAATAATGTTTTCCATGTAAGTGAGTTATGTCTGTAATGGAAAAAAAAATCTTTAACCGTAACAAGTACCTATCAAAATATTTCTCTTCCCACTTTTTGGTGGATTTGATGTGCTAAAGACCGGTACTTTACGTCGCGCTTATTCTCATCACCAACTAATTACATTTTTTTTAGCCTCGAATAGAAATCGAATTCACAACTATCGTACTTACGGTCGGATTTTGGACCACGACGACTTACAACACTCAGTGATATTTTTAAAGCTATTTCATTTTATCATCATCATCTGATGCTCATCATTATTGTATAGATATCTCTCTCAGGATCTCCATAGATTGTTACTTTGTACTTGTTATAAGTTATTATCAAAGTAGCGTCAGAAAAAAGTTAAGTTTTTTTTTTTCATGTAAATCAATATAAAATCTACCAAACTCTCGTATATAAAAAAAATGCGTGTACATATGTACGCACGTGAGAAGTTATACGTCTTTGGTATCATTAAAAAAAATCACTAATATATTAATCAAAATATTGAATTGAAAATCACTATTGAATATTTTTTATAACCACATATATAAATAGCTCTTATATGAATATTATTTAAATATATGACAGTGAATAGAGGAGACCGCGACAACTTCATACCACCGCAACCGCTGTAACTTCGTGCTGTAACTTTTGTGTGACGAATCTTAAAATTTCACTCGTATCATTTTTCATAACGTGCGTTTCCTATTAGTTTTACGATTTCATTCACCGATCGATCAATCTCAACTTTTTATTTTATCATTATATGTATTACACGACAGTCCACATTATATTGAACACAAAAATAAAATACTAAAAATTAAGTATGTGCAGCTGCTATTAGTGTGGACTAATTATCAAATGATGATACACCTACAGTATATTCATAAATGAATACACACTCAAATTCAAATACCAACAGCTTAGACCATTGATATTATAAAGCAGTTAAAGCATTAATAAATTTATTAAGGCCTTAAAAGCGCAACTATTCTAAGATTATACACGCGACGGAAGAATATATTTCTTTAATTTTCTCACTTTAGAAATAAGATAAAGTGCGACGTTGACTTCCTTCAATTAAAACGCAATGTCTTGAAAATTGGTCGAATATTTTGAAGCGAAGTAAGGGATATAGCGTGAAGTGAAAATAAAAACAATTTAACAAAAAAGTAAATCTTTCCTCTTTTTAATAGATAAGTCTAAATTCTCAACGGTAAAAATAATAATTCTTTTCGCGAAAACTTTTGGTACATTTTAAAAGTTAATTCTGCTTGAAAGGCTTTTTAAAGTTTGAAAAGAACAATAGTTATTTGATTTTGCACAAAGTTGTTCACTTTTGATATTTTCGTAAGATATTGCGCTATAAATATACAGGTTTTGCATATATTAGGTACTCTGTCTTCTATGCTGTAGATCTAGATATTGGATAAAAATATGTTACCTGTCCGTCTTCTATAGATAAGCGGTTTTGACAGACACACCGATGGACGGAAAAGAGCACTTTAATCAATTAATCGTACTAAAGCCGCACCAACTTAATTGCATAGTAAATAGTCTCAATACCTCGCTTCGATAATCTTTATAAAATTTATTTAGAACCAGTTTTTAGATATACACTCAATAAAATTTGAAATTTTAAAACTTTTAACTAACATGTATCTAGAGATAAAATTTTGTATAAATCATAATTTCTTTCGAAAAACCTTTATCTCTTCACCACAAAGCTGCACAAAGCCTTTGGCAAGTCAACCGTGTGTGTTCAGTATTTGACATAAGTTGTTCGAGTGAGAGCTCCTCGGTTGGATTGAAGGTTTTAGTTTTAAAAGAAATTCACATAGATTTGCGAGAAATAAACTGTAAGTTTTGATATAAAAAAGCAACTTTACGTCATTTTATGTGTACATGCGTTAAACAGCGTAGAGTGGTCGTCTAAGCGATGTTTTGAATTCGATTTCATTTATATAAATCGTGGCGTTAAGCTCCACTATCTAACCAGTAATGATATGTAGAGAATGACGTGTCTTAACTACGCAGCTTCTCCATCAACTTTCACCCAATCCATGTTGCATTACTATAGGGAAGGAATAAAAATATTACATATTTTATTCCCTTGAGTGGAAACCGAACCCACGGTCATTGCGCTTACAGTAATACACTTGTAACTCTGCGCCGTGATGAACTCGAAAAAAAATAAATTCTCTTTAACCCAAAAATTATAACGTCCAAGTCATTTAACTAGCATTCGGATCAAGGCAAGGTGTTACAGCAAAATGCTAACATTTATACAGGTCATTTGGATCAACGCCAGTACTGCGCCAGTGCTATCTAGGCTCGACGATTAGCTTGGAGCTTTAGGCTTGAATAGTTTGCTATCAGAGCCGAGGTAAAGATTTTATTTCGTTTGAGTAAAATAGCAATTTACTTAATTTGTTGCAAGATTAAATTAAAAAACTAATATTGGTTAGTTACAACTATCACTTTTCTTGCATAGTAAAGTTAAGTATATTTTTTAGAAAACGTATAAGAATGTTGCATTAGACGTGGGTTTCGTACCGTTCTTTAGTATTTTCTCAATTTGAAGTTTTTTTACTTTCCTGACTTTGGATTAACAGTTTATAAATATTAACAATGTCATGAGTACTGTAGAGGCCGATAAGAGGGGAAGCCTGCGGTATACGATTCTTGTATTTTCATCATATATATGTCAGTGATAAACAAATATCTATAACATAGTACTGATATTCCTTAAGAGACAGGAACAGAACGTTCACAAATCAATTGGTTCCCTCAGTAGGATTATCGACTAATATCATATCTACGTCACGCCATCGTTTGTTAAGATGTTATCATTTAAAAACAACATACTAAAACACGATGTCTTGCAGAAGCTATTATATAAAGTTCCAGTACAATTGGATTCATTTCCATCTTAAAGTAGATTCAATAATAATATCTCAACCATGAACATGATCGTGATAGATTATCACGGGCATTATATAAAGCGTCTCACACCATCTCATCAATCACTATCTATATCTGAAACGCGGACTGTTCATACTATTTTACTCTTCGATTGAACCACTCGAAAGAGGACAAGGTTGAAGAGGATGTTACTATGAAATGATTTTAGGGAAATATTATTTTGGGGGTTTTGAATGATAACGTAGATTAGTAAAAGTTTGTGTACGAAATTGAATATATTTTTGGGCCTAAACATCATTGATTTACTATAATATTTTCAGCTCCGCACTTATAGCAGGGTACACCGCGGGAATCCGATATTTCAAAACTCAGCTTACAACTTGGTTCAATTTTTGAAATATCGCGTGTTGAATGACGGAATTCAATGACAGACAATATCTTATTACTAGAGAGAATAAATGAAACTAATATATTTCACTGCAAATGAGAATCGATTCCACAATTGTGTATCGTTTAAAATCTGACACTGTGCTGCTGTGTTACGACGGCCTATTATTTAATTAAATATTTTAAATGTAACGGAAAGTGGGGAACGGAAGTTGAACGGAGTGTCTACACTAGGTTCTCTCTTTGCCGTGCGATTCTGGCTTAGAATAGGATCACCCTGGTACTGATAGTGTCGTAAGAGGCGACTAAAGTACGTGTGGGAGAGTCACGTTGTTAGCAATGGCAACACGCATGGGCAGACTCGACCAGTGATTATTACCATCCCCGGCATTTAAAACCGGCGTTAAGTAGTGGCTTCGGCCACTGCGTTTCGCGTTGGTTAGTGCCGGGCCCCGTTGCCCATCCATCTCAAAGGCTGGCAACGCACCTGAAACTCCTCTGGAGTTATACGGGGCCGTGGGCGACGGTAATCACTTACCATCAGGTGCCCACTCCCCCCGTCACCCGTACGCTTATTTGCCGTGTTTTGTCCATAAAAAAAAGGTTCCCAAGTGCCCTCTGCCTACCCTGCCATGTGCGGGATATAGCGTGAAGCTGAGAGAGAAAGAAAGTAAAATATATTAAAGTACTTTTTTATTTATTAGAAACTTTTCTAGCTGCACGTTGTATCCCGCACATGGCAGGGTGAAGCAGATGGAACTTGTTTGCACCTAGTACTGAAATATTCTGTTGTATTCCCCACTTTTCCCCATTTTTTTAATGTAGGCATAAATATAGTATCTGTTCTTTCTTTTTTTTTCAGCTTCACGCTGTATCCCGCACGAGGCAGGGTAGGCAGAGGGAACTTGGGAACCTAGTGTTAAGACACTCCGTTCCTCTTCCGTTCCCCACTTTCCGCTGAAGTGTTGAGTGGCAGAACTCAACGCAGCGCTTTGCCTTACTACCAAAGCGAAGAAATGAAATATTAAATATTTAAATTGAAAATATTGAATATTTTCATTTCCTCGACCGGGGATCGAACCCAGAACCTATCAGTTACAGTCACACGCTTGTGCCACTGCGCCACGACAGGATCGTATCTATTCTTTATATAGATTTATTCTACAGCTATAATTTTTTTTTAGATTCAAGCCGTATCCCGCACTTAGCAGGCTAAGAACAGGGACACTAAAAAGCTAGTGTTAATATAATTAGTATCTATTTGCTCACTTCGTTTCCCTACATTTTGCTGAAGTGGAGATACTTCGTTATGCCTTGTTATCAGAACGAAAAAACGTAAGTATAAAATATTTAATTTCCTCAAGTCGCACGCTTGTGTCCCTATGCGGAGACGGGCTTCAAACATTTACTAAATACGTTTATATAATTAATACTATAACACAATAACAGAATCACAAAGCTGCATCTAATTAGTGCGGGCGGGCGTTCCTTGGTTCAGCGACTGAGGCGTACGACTGAATACCGCAAGGCGGAACTCGAGCCTTTGGTACGAGCGCTAAAGGTAACGTAATACTAATATATGTTCTGAATTGTTTATAGAATTGATGACTTGTGTTTATTAATGGCACATGTACTTGTGAGGTTGTACGTTATTTCATTCTATTTTTCGTATAATCTCTATGATTAACTTCTGAAGCATAAAGAGAGGTATTTCAAATACTAATTTAGAAAACTTACATAAATTTGTACGTCGCAGTATTTAAGCCCGCCCCTCCAGGAAACCGCCCACGCGCTCAGACTCAACATACGTACTCGCCAAGCTACGTTGAAACTTTGTTAGCACCTCTGTCGGGAGATTTCCGATTACCCAATGATAATTACTCAGAATTTATCTTTAGTCAATAGTACACATAAAAAATAAATACTTACTTATTTATTAAAAGTAAAAATATAAAAGTATAATAGTAATTTTTAAAATAGTAAAAATAATAATAGAACATACTTATTAAAAAAGCGCATAAAAATTTTATCGTATCAGAATTGGACTTCTACATTCCTTGAAAAGCATCCAAGCACTTTAAGAGATGTTATATATTTGTCTGCCTGTTTGTGTATTTGTTGTACCGGAACTCCTCAAAAAGGTCTTGCTTGGATTTTCATTAAGTTTGATGGCGGTTGGGTTAGCAGTTTAAGAGCTAGAACTTGGCCAAGATCAAAGAAACACCGCGACTCAAAAAATCGGTACGATTTGTTTTGGTCCGAGGTAAACTTATTTATTTATACATACTTACACAAAAATGAAACATATTTCCTGCTCATATAATTGAAAAAAGAATCAAAGCAATGTTAAATTATAAAATTCTTTTTCCTTCTTCTTCAGCATATTTTCACTTACATATATACATATACACAAACCATCCTCAATGATCTGAGCTTTGATTTTAATTGAAAATAAATCAAAATCTTTGTATTTATTTTAACATTTAACTAGTCAAGTATTATTTGACATTGAATAATGAAAAATATGTTAAATAACCTACTCACTCTTAGAAGAAATCTACATTTTAACATTTCCTTTTAGTTTAGCTGTTAGCTGTAGAAGCTATAAAGTAGTTTAGGCAAAAAGAACCTTGGAACCTTAGAACACTTCTTTCCTTCATTATCCGCTAAACCTTAACACATTGCATTCAAATATGTTATTTTAACATTAGACTTGAATATTAGTCTCATTTTTAAAAAACTAAAAATAAAAATACTGTAGTCCTTTCTAGAACGTAATTTTTCATAATTTTGTTTTTCTCGTTGTTTACTATAAAGTGTAGATATAAACACCGACAATAAAACGATTTGTAGTGAAAGCTTTATGTTCTCGACGTGAAATATTACCGCAAATAATTTTTTTGTTCAACCCTTTTATAAACTAGATTTATTTACACAATTTCCTTTATGATGAAAGTACAATAATCTTATTAATGTTAGACATAAATATATATTTTTTCATTTATTGTTGTGACATTTCTTATGTTTCCAAAGTTATTGTTATTTTTTTATTTATATATAAGTATAAATAGCTCTGTGCAGAAAATATAATATACTGATCTAAAAAAACTCGAAAACGATCTAAAGAAAATATCTTATAAAAATTTAAAAGAATTAGGAGATAAATGATGCCAACCAGTTTTAAAATAAAAAAAAAAACAAAATGTCGGGGCTCCATTCCACTTCACTAGGTTACATTTCCACTCGAAAGAATGTTTTTTTTTTCCTCGATCCGATCGAATTGTCATTATGATTTCAGTCAATGCTTGTTTCCGTCTGTCTACAGTGCATAACATGAGATCCTAGTGTAAAGACTTTACTAATTTAACTTTTCCATTATTTTGCTGAATTCTGAAAGTTGATTGCTGTGCTTTGCCTCGTTACTAGACCTAAGAAATGTTAATATAAATAAGTATCGAACCCACACCATGTCTCGTCTACAGACGCACGCTTATATCAAACAAAGGCTTCAAGAAAAAAACACATGAATATTTATAATCAATTAGCCTATTCAATTTAATTTAACAGAATTCAATAGAATCAGTATTCACATCCACACTGTTTCACAATACCGACTGCAATGTTTGTATCAAAATTGAAATACAGACGATAAGCCAATAGTCACGATGTCCGCTTTAATTGATATTAGCGGAGCGCCTTTGGGTGTTACGTGTTTATTAGAAGGTTGTAACTTGTACTAGTGTAATATTGTAGTATTTTGAAGAATAAGTTATAAAATAAAAATATAATCGTACTTAACATTCTAAGGTTCTATCGTAGCTTAGAAGAAAAGCGTTTGGTTGCAAATGGTTCTGACTTCTAGAAAATAATAACTTAATTTTAATCGATATATGCTGGATGAGGTTCGACATGGCCGAGAGGAACAAGCGTGCTACTACAAAAGCGAGAGGCTGTGGGTTCAATGCCCAATGAGAACATGTTGATGTTGATAAGTTCCGTCACACAATATGCAATACTGGAAAAAGAAATTCTGTAATAAGTTTGGAATAACACTTCAAAAAATTGTAAAAATGTTGCAAATAAATCATCAATCCAATCAAAACCAGACGCGTATTTGGCGCTGTTTAATTTTCTTGATAAATAAATATATATTTCTAAAATTAATACATACAAAATAAAAATAAAATAGTTTTATGTAATAAAATACAGCATTTTCTTAATTGCTTAACTTTTATTATTGTAAGCTCATCTGTTCTGATCTGTTGTATCATAAATACGCGTGAAATTTATTATTAACTTTGAGCACATTTTATTTTTAAATTTAAACTTACTCAGAATAGTATGAATTTACTTCTACGGTTGAATATTTTATAAAAAATATTAACAAAAATTGAATACTTTGGCTTGTACCAAAAGAAACGCCATCATAAAGACGAACCTACTAATGTTAACTAACTCTAGGAAAATCGTTGGGTCAGCTTCACGCTGTATCCCGCACTAGGCAGGGTAGGCAGAGGGAACGGAAGTGAAACCTAGTGTTATGACACTCCGTTTCACTTCCGTTCCCCACTTTCCGCCGAATTTGAGGCATTGCGTATTGAGTGGCGGAACTCAACGCCGCGCTTTGCCTTATTACCAGAGCGAAGAAATGAAACTTTAAATATTTAAATTGAAATTATTAAATATTTCATTTCCTCGACTGGGGATCGAACCTAGAACCTGTCGGTTACAGTCACACTTTTGTGCCGCTGCGCCACGACAGGCCTATAATCGTTGGGTAATAAACCAAAAAAAAAAATATGTATACTGAGAATTGCTTTTGCATATAATAATCATTGTATTTTTTAGAGGGACCCTGGAAATCTATTTTGAATACATTTCAACACTTTCATTCCCCATTATCCGCCGAAACCTTCAATTAATGTTGAGTGGCCGAACTCAACACACATTTTACCTTGTATCAGAGAGAGAGAGATAGAGAGAGAGAGAGATTAAGTATTAAATTCTATTGTTTTTTCTTTTAATAGTAAGTGGAGTTTTAATAGGACTTTGTCTCAGAACTGTACCTACAATGATCGTAGGTAATTTAAAAAACATTTTGATTCTTATGTTTTTTTTTTTAGATCTTTCAGCAATTTTTTATCAAATAAATTAAGACGATACATTATTAAATTTAAAAAATACATAATTGTATAATTATGTGAATATCGTTACAACATGTTAAATACAAAACTCTGCCTGCCCTCCTATGTTCACGTTTAGTCCTGCATATTGCAGGGAAGGTTGACGGAAATTAGGAACCCAGTGTCAAGACACTCCGTTCCACTTCTGTTCCCTACCTTCCTCACAAGGGCTGTGATTGTTCCTATACTTATTATACTACAATAGCAAATTACAAAGAGTGCATTGAACTAAATTTATCAAAACTCAACCAGCTTATATTTCATTCTCATTCGTGGAACAGCTCAATAAAGTACAATGCACTATTAAGCGAGCTTTCCTTTGTTAATACAATATCTATTCATTTTCAATAAGCGCTGCAAGCATGCAACCTCGTTGTGGGTCATCACGCGATTTGTGCATTTCTCTTCTGCTATGCAGCTGATTTGAATTTATTGATAAAAATATTAAATGAATCTGTTTTCAAGACTAAAGTAACTTAAGTATGGCGAGTAGTCACTTATGGAGTACTTAGTTTATCGTAAACATGTTATTTAAATTAAAAGTAATTGTATATACATGGATGGTAAATTTAATAAATTACCATTAAGAAACTATCTTTGATATTATTATAGAATAGCACTGTTTTCAAAACTATTTATTTAAAGCTTATTATTTTTAACACCACGTGACATGTCTTCCAAAAGGCACCGACTAAAAGTATTTTCTTACTTACTTTCTGTTAATATCTTACTTATCCATTGTCAACGAATTGTTATTTTTAAATAACATGAAATAACTTTGACAGACTCTTCGTGACACATTTAAGACGTTTTTATGTGATAATTACAGGTACCAGGTTTATCCAGAGGGTGTCTTTGACATATGTCTGTCCGATATGTGTTCTTTGGCATACGGGTACGCGACCCCGGATCCTCGAGCCACCACTATTATACCTCCATCAAGTCCATAAAAGTGGTGTCCCTCCTAATTATCCTTCCCCCACTTCCACCAATCCCATCCCTCTTTCCCGCGGTTTTTCCCTGTGAAGGGGTTTTGGAGGTCAGATGGCAGTCGCTCTATTTAAAAACAGCCAACCGCCACATTTATGGCAAGGAAAATAAAAAGAATGGGTACGGCTAGAGCGTCGCCGCTAAACGACGCGCAGAGGCACATCGCCCTACACCTGCGACAAGTGGGCCAGGGCTACCGTGTCAAGTACGGGCACGGCTAAAGACGCGAGTACCCAGACGAAAGCTCCGCTTTGCATCGTGGAATATTAGCTCTCTTACCGGACGATGCAGAGAACTCGCAGATGTACTCACGAGACGTCGGGTCCAGTGCGCTTTCCTCCAGGAAACTCGCTGGAAGGGCAATAAGTCCCGTAACATCGGACAGGGGTACCGGCTTATATACACTGGGTCACCTTCTGGTAAAAACGGCGTGGCGGTAGTGATTTCTGAAGAGCTTCAGAATGGACTCCTCGAAGTTGACCGTCGCGGCGATCGCTTGATGCAGGTAAAAGTACTGATTGAGGGAATTACCACAAACTTAATCAGTGCCTACGCCCCCCAGGCGGGCTGTAGCATGGCCGAAAAGGAGTCATTTTGGGAAGCAGTATGAAGAGGTTCTACTAGCTATACCGTCTACCGAAGTAATTCTAGTTGGGGGGAGACTTAAACGGCCACGTCGGTAAGGCTTCAGACACGTATGAACGTGTTCACGGTGGTTTTGGACACGGTCTTCGCAATACAGAGGGCGAAAATATTCTAAGAACCTGTATTGCGTCTGATCTGGCCGTTGTGAACACATTCTTCCAAAAGAATCCTCAGCACCTTATCACGTATAAAAGTGGGTCCCACTCAACGCAAATTGATTACTTGTTGACCAGACGGTGTCATATGGGCAGGGTTACTAACTGTAAGGTCATTCTAGGTGAAAGGTTGACGGCCCAACATCGTCTTCTTGTCATGGACTTTAACGTCACTCCAAAGAAGAAAGTAGCCGAGAAACGTAGGCCTCGGATCAAGTGGTGGTTGCTGAATGGACCGATGCAGACCGACTTCCTAGCAGAGGTAAAAAGTCAAAATCTTACGACTAACACCGAGACTGCTCAGGATGCTTGGGATCGAGCTCAGTTAGCAATCATTGCGGCCGGCAGACGAGTTCTTGGCGTTTCTAAGGGAGGACGTGTCATCGACAGGGAGACATGGTGGTGGAATGACAAGGTGCAGGAGGTGATTCGTGAAAAGAAGGCTGCCTTTAAGAAGTGGCAGAAATCCAACTCTCCTGAAGACAGACTGGAGTACATAGTAGCAAAAAGTGTCAGCAAAAAAGCTGTAGCCAGAGCCCGCAGTGAGAGTTTATCACCATTATATGATAAACTTGAAACTGCGAAGCTCATATACAAACTGGCCCGTGGCCGGGATAAAGCGACGCAAGATATCGCAAAATGTCTTTGCGTCAAAGATTCCCAGGGCACGTTGCTCTGTAATCACGCTTCTGTGAAGGAGAGATGGAGAAGCTATTTCCAGGAGCTGCTGAACACTCAGCATCTGTGCAGTCTTCATCACGACCTACCGCTTAACCTCGGACTTGTTGCCCCAATAACCTTTGACGAAACTCGGAATTGCCTTCGACGCATGAAGAACGGAAAAGCGGTGGGGCCTGACGAAATTCGATCGAAGCGTGGAAATCGTTGGGCTCTCTTGGTGTGCTCATACTTACTGATCTTTTTAACCATATCTTGAACACTGGAAAGATGGCTCACCAGTGGCGGCTTAGCTTTATTACCCCTATTTACAAGGGAAGGGGCAGTGTCCAAGATTGTGGTAGTTATAGGGGCATTAAGCTTATGAGTCACACCATGAAGCTCTTCGAGCGCATTATCGATATCAGGCTCCGCCGAGAGTGTACTGTCTCTGAGTCTCAATATGGATTTCAGCCTGGATCGTGTACTATGGACGCCATTTTTGCCCTCAGAACTTTGATGGAGGCATACAGGGAAAAGAGGAGAGCTCTGCATGTGGCTTTTTTAGATCTGCAGAAGGCCTTTGACTGTGTGCCTCGTCAGTGTATCTGGTGGGCATTGCGTTTGAAAGGGATCCCTGAGGCCTATATTGAGATTATCAAAGATATGTATCACAATTCCGCTTCCATGGTTAGGACTGCTGTTGGCGACACCATACCTTTCCAGATTACAGTAGGGGTTCACCAGGGCTCAGCTCTTAGCCCATTCTTATTCAACGTAGTGCTAGATACTGTCTCGGCTCACATCCAAGACCAGCCTCCATGGCTAATGATGTATGCCGATGACATAGCACTCGTTGAAGAGAACCGGCTGATGCTAGAGCGTAAAGTGAACCTCTGGAATGGTACGCTTGAGAACGGCGGTCTTAAACTAAATGTGTCGAAGCCCGAGTACATGGCTTGCGGGAGACCGGACTCGAGCACTATCCATATAGGTACTGAACCAGCCGTTAAGTCGGAAAAGTTCAGGTACCTCGGATCCGTTATGCACGAGTCTGGAGGCATCGATCACGACGTTCACGGTTGGATAAGCGCTGCCTGGGCCAAATGGCGGGAGGTCACTGGTGTGGTCTGCGATCGCAAAATACCAACCAAACTCAAAGGGCTGTTTTATAAGAGCATCGTTCGCCGGTTCTTTTATACGGCAGCGAATGCTGGCCAGTACTATCTCGGCACACTCAGGAGCTTCATGTCACGGAAATGAAGATGCTGAGATGGATGTGCGGCGTAAAGCGGTCTGACCGCATACGTAACACATTCATTCGAGGTAGTCTTGGAGTCCGTGACATAGCGGATAAGCTCCAAGAGCGTCGCCTGAGGTGGGATGGGCACGTTGCGCGCCGGCCTAGGAACTATGTCGGACGCAAGTGCCTTGATATGTCTGTCCCTGGAGTGAGACCTCCCGGACGCCCAAGGAAGCGCTGGTTGGATGTCGTGATGCAGGACATGAGAGCCAATGGTCTAACCACTGAGGACCGTAAAAGATCGTGCAAAGTGGAGTAGGCTCAGTAGGAAGGCAGACCCTGGCACAGCAAGCCGAGATTAATGCCAGGAAGAAGAAGAATTACAGGTACCAGGTAAGAGAGACGGAGGGAGACATCGTTAGACCTTCGAGAACTCAGCATCGATGATATAAGAGGTAATCTTATGAGTTCCACTTAATAATGTTAATTTGCAGATTTTATCCATATATAAATAATATTACAGTAACAGAAATCAAATCTACCACCATCAAATGTACAATAAAATACTTTCTTATTACTTCTCATATTCACAAATACGTTTGACGTACTCTACGATTACTCAGCGACACACGACTACACTCAATTATTAGGATCTCATTTATGTATTAATGAGACTAACTACATTATAACGTATTATTAAAGAAACAAAGGAGGCTACGCCCGCTTAAACTTGTTGATATGTTATAGCTAAATTACAATAAAATATCATTATAATGAATCTTTTATTAAATTTCTTTATAAATTGTGATCTATGTGTTGTTTTATGTATCTACATGCTATATTACTGTGGCCAAGTCTGTCATACGAGTAAAGCAGCAGTCAGAAGGAACCTAGAAACCTAGTAATAAGATAATCTGGGTTTGTCTTTCCAATGAATTCTTAAATCATTGAATGTAGAATAACGGGGCTCAACGCCTCACTTGGCCTCGTTACCAGAGCGAGGAAATGAAAATATTCAATATTACCGTACATTGGGTGCGAATAGATGTTACTACCTGTCTCGTTTACAGTACGCTTGTACTTCTGCGCCAGGACCTTCGATCAACTATTTACTAGATTAAGCGTTGCATACAAATACAGCTCAAAAAAGTGGCACCACTCAATATGAAACAGAAATGTCGAACAATATTGCACGCAGACTTATGACAAAAAATCTATAAAATAAATCATACCTTATTCCCGTAAATTAAGGTTTAGTTTTGACTAGTACGTAATAGATATAAGACATTTAACTCCGTGTTATCAATGAGAGGTCATAAAATTTGACGACCCGCACGCAATGGACACAGAAAAATCAACTGAATTTAAAAAGAAATAACGCTTACTGTTGCAATGTGATTTTTTCTTGCCGTCGCTTTTTAAATAATTGATAGAAAATAGAACAGAGAAGAATGAAGTCACTTATTGATAATAAATTTATATTTTTTGTACATTTTATCAAAAATAAAAGTAATTATACTCTTGGAACGTCTATTTTTTGTTTTTAATATACATCTTTTTAAAAAGTTTCGCTACTTCTACATTTTTCGACTAATCTAATAATACTGAGTCATCGACGAACTTTTTTTATTTTTTTATTTTAATATTTTTTTATTATAATATTTTTTACGAAGATTTTTTTTCTTAAGACGTTTATTAATTTTGTTTAAATTATGAATTTGTTTCGTTTTAGTAAGTATTATTTTGCGTGATATGATTGTTTTTTCAAGTATCCCTTTTTTTGGAGTATCTTGCAAGGATGCAATGTCCGATAGTAAAGCAGTAGAAGATTTAGAGCTGACGAAAACAGCCATTGTCTCGATTCTGGTTGGTATATGAAGGTTACCTATAATAGAGAATACAGAAATTAAGTTTGTTTATTCCTTTTCTAAATGTGATATAGTATTATTTAGTGTATTTATATGTATATGGAAAAAAACTTATTATAATTTATTAATTATACCTGCAATTTTGGAATTGCCGTTTTTACCAATTTACGCCGTTGAGTATTTATAATATATTGTTGAGTTTTTGTTTGGCCTCTAAATTTTTTCCTTTCTTTCTTGGGCGCAATAGAAACCTATTCTGCACAGTGAAATGAGTCAGTAGGAAAACTATAAAACAAGAAAAAATATATAAAGTTATTACAAATATAAAAAAACTTGAAATTACTCTATGCATTTCTTTGTCCAAGCCTACCGTTATTTGACGAGATTGGTTGGTAATCTGATAGCCATATTGGCCAAACGACGAAATATTGTTACTAAATTTTAATTAATTGTTTAATATGATTTTTAAGTACATAAAAGTAACTTATGACGGCGTACTTAAGAGAGAAAGATACTCCTTCTGAAACCTTATGGTTTGATGGTTATTTTCCACAAGTTTTAAAAGCACACGGAGGCATTTTGCCACGTCCGCACATGGCTATAGTTGGACCATACTAAAAAAAATAGGAACACAATTCTGTTTGTGCTCTTTTTTGTCGGGCGGTTTTTGGACTGTGACACTTAATCTATGAATAGTTGATTGAAGGCCAGGACAGACCTTTATATATAATAAAGAGTATAAAATTATCAATGTCAACGGTCAATGTGTCTTGTTACTTAGAGGTTTGTTTTAAGGATTTCTGTGCATGTCACTAATAGTACTAAAATAAAGAAGGTACTGTATGAATAAAGTGGGGAACAGCAGTGGAACAGAGTGTCTTAACACTAGGTTCCCGGGTTCCCTCTGCCTACCCTGCCTCGTGCGTGCACATGGCAGTGAAGGCAGAGGGAACTTAGTAACTAGTGTTAAGTTCGAACTCTGTTCAACTTTCCGCCAAATTTGAGGTACTGCGTGTTATGTGGCGGAATTCAACGCCACGTTTCGCCTTGTACCAGAGCGAAGAAATGAAAACGTTAAATATTTAAATAGAAAATGTTAAATATTTCATTTTCTCGACTGGGGATCGAACGCATAACCTGTCGGTTACAGTCACACGCCTGTGTCGCTGCGCCACGACGAATGATCAATGTAGTGCACGAATGATCAATGTAGTGCAATGTAGATTGTGGATTATTGCGACTACGGGAAAAAATATTAATTTCCTCCTTCTGGTAACACAACAAAAAACTGCGTTGATATATGCCCTGTCTATACTGCTATATGCAGGATACAGTGTGACACCAAAACCATATAAATCTTGAAAAAATTGGAAAAAGTAAAGTACAGATAACTTCTTAAAATTAATGTATAAAACATATTTTCTCCTTTAGTTAAAAATAAATTATATAAATTTAAGTCTATTATTTTAAGTATTTTCTCCTAGAAACATATGTACCTAGAGTTTATGTTCACCTAAACTCTTATAATGGAACAAGTGTGAAAGCTTTTGGTATTTTGTTTTAAAAAGCTCGCGTTGCAAGCAGAATGCTTGGACCGCTCGAGTAAAAGCTCCGAATGTGATCAAAAAATTTAAATTTTATTCGTTCAATCGGAAACCTCTGTGTCTATAACAGTTTGGTCGAACTATTTGGTTTTTAGAAAGTTCGAAAGTCCTTTGAATATGGAACGTTGATAGAACGCTGATAAATAAGCTTTTTTGTCTTGTTAGTCTTTTTAGCTTCAAGTTGTCCATAAAAAAACAGGCAGAGGGAACTTGGGCATCCTTTAATAAAACAATCCGTATCTACTAAAGCATTCTGTTTCTACTTTCCATTGTATTTTGGAGGCATTGCGTGTTGAGTGGTAGAACTGAAAGCCTCGCTATGCTTAAATATATTTTTTTAAATAAATAGCTACTTTGATTTCTAAGTAAAGACTAAAGCCGTTTAACCTCCTTTAGAGAAATAGCGATAAATTGAGCAAGCGTCGTGCTATTAGTATGATGGTTGTGTATTTGATTCTTACTTCGAGTATAATGATATTTACAATAGTTTTATAGCTAATCTCGCAGACGAGGCTCAATATTAAGATCGCTTTATGTTTTGTTAAGAAAGGCAGTTTGTTAGTTAAGGCTTCCACTTCCTGTTATGAACTAAACGCCACAAAAAGTATGTCGCTTGTTAACTTTTACATTAGTAACTTTGTATTCCTATTGTAATATCAGTGAGTCCAATAGTAATGTCGTAATACAAACTTTACTGTTTCCATCCTGAACTTTATATCTGACGTGAGAGATCATTTGTTTCTGACTGTTACCGCAGCTAAGAGTTCCTATAGTTAAGTGTAACTGATAACGGATTATGATTGATCTCAAGTATCATTATTGTCTTGTTGTGATTGAACGCTACGCTTTCTCTTTATAATGTGATATCTATAGTTTTAAAATAAGACATTTTTATAAGGTACACAAGCTAACCAGAATTCTCTGTGTAAATTGAACGAATATTATTTACGAAGGCTAATGTTTATTAATATTTTCAAAAGTTCGTTCAATTCTGTGTTAGCTTTCCGTTGGACGCACTTCCGGTTTTGGTAAATTATTTCTTTTGTTCGATGATAATTTTTGAACATAGTTTCTTCCTTTTATTTTAGCTTTAATAGCACGCTAAATCCTGCACGTTGCAAAGTAGGCAGAGGGAGCATGAGAACTTAGTATAAAGACACAGTGTTTCAATCACCACTTTCCGCTAAATTTGGGGCATTGCGTGTTGAGTATTCACCAGAGAGTGGGATCGATCCAACAATCTGCTCCGTTTACAGTCACGCTTGTGCGGCAGTAAACGTGAGTGATCTCTCGTTTTAAAAATATCACGTCAGTATTAAGACAATGTATGCACAAATATGCAACAAAGTCCACATTTATAATTCTTTGTAGCGTCGGACGCTACTAGGTCTTGGTAATGGTACAATGAATGAATTACGACCTCTACTTCATTAGCCAGCGATGTATTCTTACTATGCGACCTATTTAACGGTAGCTCTAGAATATATCATTTCTTTTTTGGTCAAACAGAATTTAAAAAAAATAGGTGTAATTTGGTGTGGTGTGTATTTTGTTTGTAAAGTGGAAACGGAGATTTTAGAATATAACAGTAGATGATCTGATAAAGTTGTAGATACAATTTTTACTTTACCATACGTACATGGACGATATTTGCATTCCTTGTCTGCTTGTTTTACACAATGATAATTCTTACGAGTTGTCTTTGGGTAGCGGAAATTTGTAAAAATCTCCCTATAGAGATGCTAACAAGCTGCAGGTGCGTTGCCGGTCTATAAGGTGGACGGGCACCGGGGCCGGCATTACCCAATGCGAAAGGCAATGGTCAAAGCCACAACTTAACGCCGTTTTAAATGCCGGGGGTGGTAATAATCCGGTCAAGTCTGCCCAAACGTGTTGCCATTGCTGACAACGTGACTCTCACACACGTACTTTAGTCGCCTCTTTATTTTATGAAACTGCAAATATACATGAGAAGTTCTGACGACGTGCTTTGATCACGAGAGCTTCAACTTCTACTTGTGTCGATGGCGAGTTCAGTTACGTTTGATTCCTTTCTACCTGTGTCGTGGCGTGTTTAGTAGTACGCGTGTTTCTGATAGGCTTTGATACTCTAAGATTCATAAATTCAATTATATTTTTCAAATAAAGTGATTACTTAGAAAAAAATACTCTTGCATACACACGACAGAACTGCAGTAAAGTTTTCCACTCAATAGACAGAGCCTTTTATGTAA
>CM032391.1:280000-292467 GCA_019049475.1 Eueides isabella | reverse complement strand
TACGGAGACGGGCACGGAACCACTTAGAAAGTCATATCGTACTTCAGGTGTCGCCGAGAGTCTGGCAGGCTTTGACTGACATAGGAAAGTACATATAGACCTGCAGAGGGTTATCGTACAAGACCAATCCCCTCTAATACCAGTGCTCGCGATGCCTGGGGTACGGCCATGGAAAGAAGCTGTGCACAGAGACAGTAGATAAGTGTAGCCACTGTGGAGGCCCCACCACAGAGCTGAGTGCTCTGAGTAAAACTGGCTGGAGGTTCCACCACCTGCCATAACTGCACCGTGGCAAAAATAGACACGACGGAGCACGACAGCTTTGACGAGAATTGCCCGGTGAGAGCAAGGTGGGACAGACTGGCGAGATCAGCAGTAGCATATTGCTAAAGTCGCCCCGGGCACCCAGGATACACACAGCTGCACACAAGAAGACCGAAGCCCTTCCCAGGATAAGCCATACAAGATGCTCCAGGCGAACCTCCAAAGAAAGTAAACTGGCCTTCAGGAGTTTATACTCGAAGCAAGTAGGAGGAAGGCCAGCATAGGGATGATCCAAGAACCATACGTCGGCGCTGGGGGTTGCATCAAGCCAGGGCCGGGGTACAGAATCGTACAAAAAGTAACGAGCCGTACAAAACCAGTCAAAGCCTCCGTGGTGGTATTTGACAACAATATTGAAATTATTGAAATCAAATACTTACCACGGAGAATATGGCAGTTGCAATCCTCAGAACCGACGCGTGGAAGATTGGAGTAATCTCTGTGTACTTCGAGGGTTCGGAGGACCTGGAGCCTTATATTGACCCAAATAAAGCATGCGAAAAGTAGCATAAAATGTGCGAATGTCATCTTGGGAGGTGACGTTAATGCAAAAAGTGCGTGGTGGGGAAGCGAATATGAGGATCACAGGGGAGAAGCGTTGGCAGGAGCCTTGGAGGAGATGGGAATGGAAGTGGTGAATGTGGGAAGCGTACCAACATTCTACGTGGCAAACGAAAGAGGAGTCCGCAAAAGCGTCGTGGATATTACAGCATGTACGGTGGGGATGCTAGGGTCGATCCAGAGATGGAGAGTCGAGGAGGGGGTCATTAGCTCCGACCACAATATGAATATCGTTCAATTTAGTTCTGAAACAACCAAACAACGTTAGATTAAACAAAAGCACTAGAATCTATAACACAAAAAAAAGCAGATTGGAGATTACTCATAAAAGAATTTAAACTAAAATTACAAACTAACAAGATAAATTTAGAAGAAACGGCAAAAGTAGATAATAGGGAAATTTTGAACATAAAATAAAAAAATATATTGAAAGTTTAGAACAGGCGTGTATAAAGGCAATACCAGCAAGGTTTTTAGAACTAAATTGAGCCTACCACGGTGGAACAACTATCTGGATCAACTAAGAAAAGAGGTTAAAACAAAGAAAGGCAGAATTTCCGTAGCAGCCCCCCGTAGAAGACCGCACGTCATCGTGGAGTACCTAGCAGCGAAAGAGCGTTACGAGTCTGAGGTAGCGGCTGCGCAGGTAAGTAGTTGGAAGAAGTACTGCCAGACTCAGGACAAAGAGACAATGTGGGATGGGATATACCGGGTTATCCGACACTCACAAGGAACGCAAGAAGACCAGCCATTGACAGTTAACCAAAGATCCCTAACCCCACAGCAGTCGGTAGAGTACCTGGCAAGTGCTTTCTTCCCTACCGACGAGGAACGCGAGGACACGGAGGTACACAAGGCCACTAGACGCGAGGCCGAAACAATAAACAAGGATGACCAAATAGACGAGGTACACGACCCCCCTTTCACGATACATCAACTGAACCATGCCCTTAAGAGATCAAATCCTAAAAGGCACCCGGCGGAGATGGGTTCACGGCGGACATCTGCAGGCAGGCAGTGGGGCAGATCCGGAGCTGTTTCTGTGCCTTCTGAATAGTGCCTAGAACTATCGTACTTTCCAGAACCATGGAAGGAGGCAGTGGTCGTCGTTCTCAGGAAACCTGGGAAGGACGACTACACTCACCCGAAATCGTACAGACCTATCGGTCTGTTATCGGTTCTCGGCAAGGTTCTGGAAAGGATGATGGTTCGCCGGATAAGGTGGCACGTAATTCCGAAGGCAAACAGAAGACAGTACGGATTTGTTCCACAGCGCAGCACCGAGGACGCCCTGTATGATCTGGTGAACCACATCAGGGTCGGCTGGAAAACAAGCTGATAAACCTGGTTGTTTCACTAGACATACAGGGCGCCTTCGATGGTGCGTGGTGGCCGGCCATCAGGTGTCAGCTGGGAAGGAAGGGATGCCCACCAAATACCAGGAAGCTAGTGGACAGCTACCTGAGAGACAGACGGGTGACGGTTAGGTATGCGGACCACGAATGCAGTATTACAACGACCAAAGGATGTATACAGGGATCCATTGGCGGTCCCACTTTCTGGAACTTGCTTCTCGATCCACTCCTGGACGAGATAACGGCACATGGAGTGCACTGTCAGGCGTTCGCGGATGATATCGTCCTGGTGATCTCAGGGAACACAGGATCCCAGATTACCGAAAAGGCAGGGGAAGTATTGACTCAAGTGTACGAATGGGGTATAAAAAATAAATTAAAGTTTGCACCGCATAAAACAAACGCGATGGTCATCACGCGGAAATTAAAATACGATACCCCATTCGTGCAAATGGGTGGTACTGAAATCAAATTAGTTACAGACTTTAAAATTTTGGGATTAATACTAGACGAAAAATTAACTTTTAACAACCATGTCAGATATATCACGAAAAAATCTTTAAATATTTACAAACCATTAGCACGAATAGCAAAATTAAACTGAGGACTGCACCCAGAGGTCATTAGGACGATATACACCGCAGTCATAGAGCCCATAATACTTTACGCAGCAAGCGTATGGGCCCCTGAGGCGGAAAAAAATTTGTATCCGCAAGTTACTGGATAGCGTTCAGAGAGGCTTCGCCCAAAAGATTATTAAATCTTATAGGACGGTTTCTCTGAACGCTGCACTGGCACTGAGTGGGCTTATTCCTCTCGATATGAGAGTACGCGAGGCTGCACAGGTATATGAGGCTAAGCGAGGGAAGCCGCAAGATTTCCTCCACGGACGAACAGTGGAGAGGAAAGTCGTCTATGACCAGAGGCCACATCCATCGGAGGAACTCGGAGTGCATTTCGGCTGCCTCGAGGACCTCGAACCGGAAACTGTAAGCCGCTCACGACCTAAAGGGCGTGATCATTTACACGGACGGAAGCAAGATTGGTGGTAGGGTGGGGGCAGCACTTTCGTGCTGGAAGGGCAACACTGAAACGCTGGCCAGAAAGTACGCACTAGCGCCCTTCTGTACAGTGTTTCAGGCGGAACTCTACGCCCTCTACCAAGCCACCAAGATTGCGCTAGGATCCTCGGCGCAGTCGACCTGCATTCTGAGCGACTCTCGATCGGCTCTGGATCTGCTGGGAGACCAGGATGCGTCTCACCCGATAGCGTTTTTCGTGAATGAAAATGTTAAAAGAGCTATAAAGGAGGGGAAAAAAATTAGACTCTTCTGGGTGAGAGCGCATAATGGAATTCCGGGGAATGAAAGGGCAGACGAGCTCGCAAAGGCGGCCGCAGCAAACAACAAAAAGGCACCAGACTACGACGAATGCCCACTATCTTATGTAAAGAGAATGGTGAGAGAAAGGACAGTGGAGAAATGGAACAGTAGGTATACAGAGACTGAAAAGGGCCACACCACAAAGACTTTCCTGCCAACAGTAAAACATGCGTTTGCAGTAATTAAAAAACTGGAAAGGACACCTATTATAACCCAGGCGCTAACAGGCCACGGAGGCTATGGAGAATATTTGGCAAGTTACAAGCTAAAAACAACTCCAGAATGTGAATGTGATCCGCAGAAGGAGGAATCCATATTACACCTCCTCACCGAATGCCCAATATTCTCCATAGCCCGCCGAAACACGGAAAACAAAATGGACTATAACATAAATACAGAATCAATCCCAACAATTATGATAAACAAAGAAATGTCTAAATATCTTATGGAATTCTGTACATACATAACTAAATATTGTTTAAAGAAAAACGGTAGCACTATAGTATAAAAATACAAATATTCATAAAGAAGTAACAACAAAAAAAAAAAAAAAGGGAAAGAAAAAAAAAAAAAAATAAAACGAATTATAGTGCTACCAAATTGATTTAATATAAAACTTAGCGTATGAAATAATATGTAAAATGTATAACATAAGGTTATACAATTTTAGCATATATAGATTATAAAGTATAAATGTTGCGTCCAAATATAGAATAACATAACATATTATTGCAATCGCATAGGATAAATGATATAATTATTACTCTAAGATAAAATAGTCTAGTGTGTCCTAACTAAATATAAAATAACTTATACTAAATGTCAGAAAACAAAGAAAAGATACTAGATCAAACAGCTACTCCAAAAGCAGAAGTGCCTCCGGCTACTCTTACATATAGAATAATATAAGATATAGTTTATAATAACATAGAATAAATAGTACAAGGATTAAAAGTAAAATAGTTCATCATAAACAAATGTAATAAATTATATAAATATAAGCATCAAAAAATTAAGTTAAATTGTAAATAAAATTAAAAACATTATAAAACGTCTCCGGTTCCTCCGGAGGAGAGCGGGTCATATATAAAAAAAAAAAAAAAAACCTAACCTAACCTAACCTAACCTAACCTGTTGCAGCAGAGGGTCCTGCGTTGCTTCCGCTGCCACGAAACTGGACACGTGGCTGCGAACTGTAGTGGTGTGGATCGCAGCTCTCATTGCTTCAGATGTGGACGCCCTGGCCACAAGCACGCCACGTGTTCAGAGCAACCACACTGCCCGGCGTGCGAGGAAGCGCTGAATAGTCCCGGCGGCTTCCTTAAGGGCTTTAGTGAAAGTACCCTTAAGGTTACCCGATTTGCTAGCAACTTTATTAATAGTTGCCAGGCTATTAGAGACCTGATGTTGGAGATCTTGCACCAGGGGTCCATTTACTTCTCCGTAGTTCATCTCCTTAAATATGTCTGAGAGCCTGGAACGTGCTTCTGATTGCATAGCCTGTGCTACCTCTTGTTCCGCCCTTAGCCGTGACTCCTCCCGTTTGGCCTCAGTTAATATTTGTTTGGCCTTGTTTGGCTGACTATCGCCATCATCGCCCTTGTTTTTGCGCTTAACCGAAAAGATCTTCACTTTCGGTCTCTCGCACTCCTCATCGGCTTCCGAAGAGCCGGAATTACATTTCCTACTACGGGGTCGCTTTCGGTCCTTCCGGAATTGTGACCTGGTCTCCGAGTTTTGTGAAATCAGAGACATGTCACTCTCTGTTCCTGATTCTGACGCCCAAAACCGGCCCCGTGATGACACTGACCTTGATCTGCCACTTATAATCGAGGCACATTCCGCAAGGTCCAAACGTTCTACCACTACACGGGCCTCTTTTACCGCTCCTCCTATTGGCACAAGTGCCGGACTGTTGCCCATTTCGGGCAAAATACCCTCCACGACTTCTAAACCACCGCCCGTCACAGACACTACCTTCTCCACTCCACCCGTCTCAGGCACAACTTCCTCAACACCGCCCATCTCAGGCACCAACCTACCCTCTCCGCCCTTCTCGGGCCCCTCACCCGCAACACATCGTAAGCCTTTGCCCCCCCCGCAGATTCGTGGGGCTTGCGTGCCGTAGCACGGAGGGATTCTCCATTGCTGGTACCCTCCTGCGGTATTAAAGAATTTTGACTTGCCGACATGTTGTTTGGTTTGCTGATCCACAGCTTTGGCTTTTCTGTCGGGGTGTGCTCCCCTAGGCCGTGTCCATAACGATGGACTAAAGGCACGCCCATGCCTCGCTGGTTTTGGTCCGCGCCGGGAATAACTCCCGGTCCACCCGCCCGCGAGAGCGAGTGGTTTCCCCTATCCGCCACCTGGGGACGCGCCCAGTAGGAGGACCAGCAACTCCCTTGGGAACCTTTTTTTTTTTTTTTTTTTTAACGTGAGGAAATCCGATTACGGATACCCGGCCGATCGGGGACTCGAGCGCGGGTTATGTGGGACTCGCGGACTGGCAGATGTAGGCCGTCCGAATACCCACTAAAACCTCACGGTGCTCCTCCTCGACCGCCTGTGGCCGCACGACACGGGAACTAGAGTCTTCCGTGAAGCGCGGCGGCGGGAGCCTGTCGGCACGTCGCAGAGTCAAGGGTGGTGTGGTCACCCTCGACGGCCTTCTCAGAGTAGCGCGCGGGAGCAACCTGCGCGCGCCTACTCGGGCCAGGTTAGTAGGCGATCAGCTTCCCCAAGCTGACCGCCCTCTGGCTCATTAGGGCGGAAGGCGGCGGTCGTGTGCCGCCTTCCGGCGACCCGGTCTTTTGCGGCGGATAGCGAGTTCGGCTGATGCTTCCCTCGCACGTTCCGCCGCCTCCTTCTCGAGCACCACTGCCTCGCAGAAGGAAGAGACCGCGTCCCACGACGTCTCGCTGCCGGCCATGGCCTTGACTACGGCCGGCAGGGAAAGGTCGTCCCCAATGACGTCGCGCAGAGCACGACGTTGAGACGCCCAAGCTGGGCACACCTCCAGCGTGTGCTGGGCCGTCTCATCGAGGCAGTCGTCACAGTGGTGGCAGCGGGCATCGGGCTCCCTCCCAGCGATCCGACACAGGTAACCCCCGAAGCAACCATGCCCCGTGAGCACCTGCGTGGTGCGGAAGGTTAGGACGCCGTGACGCCTCGCTAACCACTAGCGGAGGACTGGACGAACAGCCTCGATCGTCCTCCGGCCGGCGGTTGGTGTTGCCAGCCGGGACTCCCACACCTCCAATGCGGCATCCCGCGCCTCCTCTTGTGGTGCTGACCTTGCCGCGGTCCCGGAAACAAGGCCCCGACGCTGGCAATAGACCGACGCCAGAGCAGTCGCGTCCAGGTCCCACGGCATGACTCCGGCCAGCACGCACGCCACCTCACCGGAGATGGTCCGATACCCCCGTATGGCGATACGGGGGTATCGGATGGCCATCACCCTCTGCGCCCGTCGCAGCAGAGTGACGTTGTGCCGGTCCAGGGCGTCCGCCCATACGGGGGCACCGTAGAGGGCCATCGACCTGACCACTCCGGTGTACAGCCGACGGCTCGAGGCGCTCGGCCCATCTACATTGGGCAAAAGGCGCGCCAAGGCCGCCGCCGTCTTCAACAGTTTCGGGGCCAAAGATGAAAAGTGGCCCCGGAAACTCCACCGACCGTCCAGAACAAGTCCGAGGTACTTCATGCTCCTTTTGACGTCTATTGTGACGCCACCGACGACGATATGGGCATCTGGTGGTGGGCCCTTTCGAGGAGCATGGAAGTATAATGCCTCGGACTTGTTCAAGGCAACCTCCAAACCAAGCCGCCTGATGCGGCCGACAACATCGGCCACCCCGGCCGTCGCGAGGATCGCCGCCTCCCGGTAGGTCCTCTGCTGCGCCAAGACCAGCGTGTCATCGGCGTAACAGAGGACCTTTATTCCCCCCAAGTTGCTGCCCCGCAGCACCCAGTCGTATCCGATGTTCCAGAGGATGGGTCCCAGCACCGATCCTTGTGGAACACCGGACGACACTCCGTACCTTTCCCAACCTCCACCCGGAACGGGAAACATCACGGACCTCCCGGACAGGTAAGCCCCGATGACACGGCACAGGTATGGAGGCACACGGTGGTATAAAAGTGCCTCCATAATGCAAGGCCAGGGCAGGGAGTTAAAGGCGTTGGCGATGTCTAAAGACACCGCCAAAATCCCGTCACCCTGGGCAACCGCATCCTGCGCATGGGACTTCACCTCGAGTATGGCATCCACCGTCGAACGCCCAATGCGGAAGCCATACTGCAGGTCCGAGAGGTCCGGACCTGTCCCCTCCAAATGGCGTTGTAGCCTCCTCGCTACAACTCGCTCGAAGAGCTTGGCGATCTCGCTCAAGAGCACGATAGGCCTATAGGCGGAGGCTGAATCCGCCGGACGACCCTCCTTCTTAATGAGGACTAACCTGCCTGTCTTCCACCGCTGTGGAATTATGGCTTGAGCCAGACAGGCAGTGAATAGCCCTCGCACTCTGGGCCCCATGGTGTTCAGGGCCAGAGTTAACGCCTGGCCGGGGATGCCATCCAGGCCAGGGGCGGTGCTCTTGTGCCGAGATCGGCGAACAGCTTCTTCGAGCTCCTCCTCCTCCACTGGTGGTGCGACACTGTCTTCCTCCTCTTGCGCTGCAGGACGGGCCATAGAAGGTGGTGAGAAATTGGCCCGCTGCGGGAATAGCGACGACAGCACCCCTCGGAGAATTTCCGGTCGGAGTGTCTGCGTCAATGGTGGTGCCCAAGCCCGTAACTTACCGATCACCATCCGGTAAGGCGTCCCGTACGGGTCTTGGTCTATCCCCGCAATCATTCGATCGTGCGACTCGCCCTTCGCACGACCGATTTCCTCCTGCAGCTGCGTCCTCGCCTCGACATAGACCTGGTACAGTCGGTCTTCCTCCTCCTGCACCTTCTGTACCCGTCTCCGATAGTGGCTGTACTGGCGTCTCGCACCAACGCAGGTGTTACGCAGTTGGGCGATCTCCCACGACCACCAGTACACTTGTCGCCGCTGAGGGCGACGCCCGGAACGGGGCATTGACGCGTCACAGATACGCGTCATCGCCCCCTGCACCCAGGTGGCGGCGTCTTCTGCAGACGCCAAGCTCTGGGGCAGCCAGGATTCCACTATCGCTGCCTCCTCCAGCAGTTGCTTGTCGAGACGACCCAATTGCCACCGCGGTCCGTACTCTCGCGAGGTTGGACTGGGGGCTGGCGGCGCCGCCGGATGTGTGGAGATCTCGTATTGGATGTAGAGATGGTCCGAGAGAGTCTCCACATCATCCAGCACTCGCCAACCCCGAACACGACGCGTTAGGGCCGGGCTCGCAAACGTTACGTCCACGACGGACCCGCCCAGCCTTCGCACACACGTGTTCGTCGTCCCCCGATTGAGGACAGACAAACCGGTGGCAATAACCCACTCCGACAGTGTCACACCACGCGCATCCGTCGTTGCGGAGCCCCATACGCTGGATTTGGCGTTGAGATCGCCGGCAACTAACACCTCCGCCGGGCGATGCCGTTCTACCATTTCCCCCAATCGAATGAGAAACTCTTCGAACTCTGCGAGGATTCGATTAGGGGAAAAGTAAACACCAACGACAACTAGGTCGCCGACAAGTGCCGCGACGCATCCCGCACCCCTCTCGACTCGTGAGAAAGGCGGGGAGCCCGCAGCTACCTGGGTGATAATAGTCACCACCCCGGTGTTGTCCGCGACCCAGTTATCCCGCGCAGGCACGCTGTATGGCTCCGCAACAACCGCCACCTGAATAGACCGCTGCGCCAGGCTTTGGACCAATAAGTCTTGGGCTCTGGCACAGTGGTTGATGTTCGCCTGCAGCACCTGAAACGCCATTACTGTTGCTCCATTTGCTGCAGCTCCGCGCCCTGCGTTGGGGCTTGAGATCGGTTTCGGCCTTCGGCCTTTTGCCCACCTCCTCTCCGCCTCTTCCATTGTGCGCATATTTTAGCGCAAGCTCTCCCCCCTGCCAGGTGATCTGCAGGCCTGTGTGCCTCTTCACAAATGGGACAGTGTACTGGAGCAGAACAACCACTTTGCTTATGCCCAGGCTTCCCGCAACGGAAGCAGTGTGCACTCCTGTCCTTGGCACTACTGCAGTTTGTCGCCATATGCCCCACCTCGTGGCAGCGGAAGCAACGCAGCACGCGAGGCTGCAATAACTGCACGCGTGCGGACACAAACCCGACCAACAGTCTTCCGCTGCTCACTCGTTTCGCTGCTGCTACTGGACAGCGGACCCAAGCAGTACCGAGCCCGTTTCGGTCTTGGCGAATTTCTCCAACCTTAACAGCATCAGTCCCGCAGCCACCTGCTCGACTCACAGCTACCGTCACCTCCTCTGGAGATACCGAGTCATCGAGGCCAGTCACCCTCAGCTCGACACACCTTGTGGGCCTCGACACTTGTACGTCGCCCGCGTTAAGTACGCCCCGCAGTTGTTGTGCGAGAACGTCCGCCTTCTCTCCAGAATCTACACCCGGCAGTTCGAGAAGCCTTGCTCCTGTTGAGGCGACTCTGAACCTGAGGTCCGTGATACCCAGATCTTCAAGTACCACCTTTTCCTTGATCTGAGTCAGGACGTCCTTGTAGGTGACCTCCTTATTAGCACCCGGCTGTAACTTCAGCGCAACTACGGATGACCTAGGAGGACGTAGCTTGGGTGCTTTTGTCGCTGACTTTTGTTGCGCCCCCTTCCCTTTTGGTTGCTGTTGCGCCTTCTTCTTATTATTCTTCTTGGTGACAAGATTCCACCCCTCGTTCATGTTAATTGGAGCAGGTGGTAGAGGCCGCAGCTCAGGAGCTTGCACCGTTTGTGCCTTGGGGCTCTTATAACCCTTACCCTTGCCCTTGCCTTTCTGAGGCTTCTGTCCTTTCGTGGGGGCTGGGTTGGCGGGGGGCATGAGTGTGGTCACTCTGGCTTCTGTCACATTTGCCGCCGATGGCTTGGCGACATCCACAGGTGGTCGACTAGAAGATAGTGGAGGACGCAGAACCTTTGCTGGCAGAAGCCTGTCCGCGCTCACCATGGTGCCCACCTGGACCATGATGTTTCGCGCAAGCTCATCCGAAACCTCAAACTGGTTACTTCGGGAGGCGGCTTGGGAACTTTTCCGAGTCTGAGCCGGTATCTCCTTAGTGCGACTGCGATCAAGATCAGCCCGTAAAAGACTGACCTGTTTCTGCATCTCTAGCATCTGCTGTTGTAACAAGCTGTTGTGCGCACGCAGATTAGCCACCTCTTCCGTGACTGTGCGCTGAGCAAGCGTATCAACAGCTATGGCTATTGATTTAACCGCCTCCTTGAGGGCCTTCGTGAAGGTGCCCTTTAGATTGCCAGATTTGCTGGCGACCTTTTGAATCACCGCCAGGCTCTCTGAGACTTGACCTTTCAGGTCAGAGGTCAATCTGGTCTCCTCCAAATCCAGTTCTGAGAGCAAGGACATACTCGACAGCGCCGAATTTGCCCTGCTTTGAACGGCTAGGGTTCTCTCAGCTACTTCTGCTTCCACCCTGAGCCGAGATTTCTCCTTTCCCCGGAAGAACCTGACTGGTCACTCCTGTATCTGGGCCGCTTCCTTCTGTCTTTAACGAAAGACGCCCTTATATTATCACTCTGAGACCCGACCGACATAAGGCTCTCCGTATCAGAGCCCTTCGACTCTGAATCCCCCCAGAACCTTCCACCAGGCGAGAGTGATTCACGTCTCGATCTTGCACCGCTGGACACAATCGACAATCCTTCACTAAAGTCCAATCGCTCCAATACAATCCTTGCCTCCTTCACTACACCTCCGATGTTATGAGGCACTACTTCACCTAATACAGGGCCCCCCTCAACCACCCTTTGTACCTCACCACTAACAGGCAACGACTCTATCACCGCTGCGCCCTCGACTCCGCCCATCTCGGGCAAAACTACCTCTCCGCCTTTCACAGGCCCATCTTCGACTCCGCCCTTCTCGGGCCCCTCACCCACAACACATCGGTATTCGTCGCCCCCCGCAGATTCGTGGGGCTTGCGTGCCGAAGCACGGAGGGACTCTCCAGACTCGCTGGTACCCTCCTGCGGTAGATTAAAATTCTTGTATACCGACATGTTGGATTTTTGCTGATCCACAGCTTCGGCTTTTCTGTCGGGGTGTGCTCCCCTAGGCCGTGTCCATAACAATGGACTAAAGGCACGCCCATGCCTCGCTGGTTTTGGTCCGCGCCGAGAAATACTCTCGGTCCACCCGCCCGCAAGAGCGAGTGGTTTCCCCTATCCGCCACCTGGGGACGCGCCCAGTAGGAGGACCAGCAACTCCCTTGGGAACCTTTTTTTTTTTTTTTTTTTTTTTTTTTTTTTATCGTGAGGAAACCCTTTTACGGGTACGCCACCCGAGTGGGGACTCAAGTGGGTTATGTGGGTCTAATGGACCGGCAGATATAGGCCGTCCACTCTACCCACTAAAACCTCACGGTGCTCCTCCTCGACCGTCACAGGCCGGGGCTATGGGTGCCATGGATTCGTCCATAGCCTCGGCGACGGGAGCCTGCTAGGCACGTCTCGGAGTCGGGGGTGGTGGGCCACCCTCGACGGCCTGCTCTGAGTAGCGCGCGGGAGCAACCTGCGCGCGCCTACTCGGGCCAGGTTGGTAGGCGATCAGCTTCCCCAAGCTGACCGCCCTCTGGCCGATTAGGGCGGAAGGCGGCGATCGTGTGCCGCCCTCCGGCGACCCGGTCTTTTGCGGCGGACGGCGAGTTCGGAAGAAGCCTCCCTCGCCCGCTCCGCCG